>JADBJO010003078.1:55000-75000 GCA_016801955.1 Conus betulinus
TGACATTGGTTTATTGACTGTCATCCCCTTTCTGCGAGCTCGCTTTTCTGCTGTAACAGCTGTCAGTTTGTCTTCGTCAATCTGCAGCTGTTTCTTGAGAGTGCTTCTCCCGCTGTTGCGGTCTTCTGCAAGATCCTCCCAGGACTCAATGTTGATCTCAAAAGCCTTCATGTCTCTTTTGCAAACGCTTTTGTATTTCAGCTGTGGGCGGCCAATGCTTCTCTGCGATGCGGCAAGCTCTCCATAGAGGACGTCTTTTGGGATGCGACCATTCTTCATGCGGCAAACTTGGCCCAGCCAACGCACCCGACGCTGTCTCAGCAGGGTATACATGGTAGGGAGGCCAGCGAGACACAGGATTTCGATGTTGGTCACCCTAACTTGCCAGGAGATGCTGAGTATACGCCGGAGGCTTCTCAAGTGGAAGAAATCAAGCGCTTTTCTCCTGGCAAGCATGCGTGGTCCATGCCCCACTGTCATACAGCAAGGTGCTGAGAACGCAAGCGTTACACACAGCCATCTTTGTCTTTGTGGTCAGCTTAGGACTTTGTCCTCACTCTTTGTGTGAGGCGAGCAAGTGTTGTGGCTGCCTTCCCGATCCTCTTGTCGAGCTCGGTGTCAAGGGAGAGCTTATGGGAAATGGTGGACCCATGGTTAGTGAATTGATAGATGGAATCAAGTTCATAGTCATCAATGGTGATGGCTGGTGGTGACGGTGTGTCTTGACCCAGGACATTTGTCTTCTTTAGGCTGATAGTCGGACCGAAGTGTTTGCAGGCCTGGGAGATGCGGTCCATCAGAGACTGCAATTCCCACTGGTTGTGGGTCGCAACAGCTGTATCATCGCAAAACATCATATCTCTGATGAGGGCTCAGCAGACCTTTGTCCTTGCTCTTAGGCGGGCGAGATTGAAAATCCTGCCATGTGATCTGGTCTGCAGGTAGATCCCCTCTTGCGCGGCACAGAATGCATCCCTCTAGAGGTGAGCAAAGAAGATCCCAAAGAGGATGGGGGCAAGGACGCAGCCTTGTTTGACACCGCTGCCTATGTCGAAGGGCTTGGGGAGGGATGCCGTTATACTGCACAGTCCCTGTCATGTTGGAATGGAGGGAATCAATTAAGCTGAGCAGTTTCAGTGTGTGTGTGGTGGGGGGTGGGGGGGTGGGGGGGGGGGGGGGGGGGGGGGAGCTGATCTTTCAGAGAGCCTTGAAAAGACCATCTCTGCGGACTAGGTCAAAGGCCTTGGTGAGGTCGATGAATGCGACATGCAGGGGAATCCAATGCTCTTTCCACTTCTCCTGGAGCTGGCGACGGGAGAAGAGCATGTCTGCCGTGGACCTCTCTGCTCGAAAGCCACACTGTGATTCCGCGTCGACACGTTCAGCCAGCTTCTGCAGGCGGATCAGGAGAACCCTAGCGTAGACTTTCCCGACAATGCTAAGTGCCTTGCCTGATGCTAGGCTGCCAATGGCCTTGTTGAGTTCGTCCACGGTCGGCTCTTCGTCAAGCTCACCCATGACTGGCATGCATTTGATTGGGTCAAGGGCTGAGGTGGTCACTGTGTTCTCTCTGAAAAAAGTGGTCGGAGTAGTGCTCCACCCATCTCTCCATCTGCTGGCTGGGTCACTGACTACTTCGCCAGTGGAGTATTTGAGGTACGCTGGTATGCTGCAGGATCAGGCAGCAACCAAAGAAGTTTCACTGCTCAAAGAAACAGAGCAGCCTTCGTATCGACGTCAGTAAGATGTCTGAGTTAGATCTGGTGGAACCGTTCGCAGAGGCCTTGAGAGAAAATATTATGCATTGCAGCCCGAAGACTGCCACAGCGAGATGGTAAACTGTACGAGACACCATGTACCGCACTGCCCTGGCTACCTTTGGAAAAAAAAAAAAAACAGAACAAAACTTCGAAGTCTCACGACTGGTTTGAGGCCAAATCGTTGGAGATGACTCCCATTGTTGATGCCAAGCGCACCGCACTCATGGGGTACAAGCAGTCACTAACGAGAAGAACCTGCAAATCCTCAGGGCTGCTAGGAACAAGGTTAAGTTTGATGCCAGGTGCTGCGCCAACGAGTACTGGACAGAGCTCAGAAAGGAGATAGAGACAGCTGCTGAAAGAGGCAACATCAGAGGGATGTATGACGGCATCAAGAAGGTACTGGAAGCAACGCAGAGCAAGACAGCTCCTCTCAAATCCTCTACTGGATCTGATCCTGGTAAGACGCTCCGCTATCTAAAACCTCCTCTACACTCGCTCTTACCACAGCGTGGACTGTATGTGTGTATGTGTGTATGTATGTATGTATGTATGTATGTATGTATGTGTGTATGTGTGTGTGGTATGTATGTATGTGTGTGTATGTATGTATGTATGTATGTATGTATGTATGTATGTATGTATGCATGCATGCATGCATTATGTATGTATGTATGTATGTATGTATGTATGTATGTATGTATGTGTGTACGTGTGTATCTATCTACTTTTCAATCAAGCAATCATTCAATCGGCCAGTCAGTCAATCAACCTATCCTTCATCCAGCCAAGCTAGCCGTTGACTATTTGGCTGCTACTGATCAGCATTAGGGAGAGCAGCAAGAGAGTGTAGTCTCTATGTGACAGGCTGGAGCGGACACACAGTCACCAGGTGTCACTGTTTCATTCTCCATCCAGCTACCATTCTCCTTCGGCTCAGCACAGAAGTCATGGCAAAGATTCAATCTCCGTTTGTGTTCCTGGCTCTCATTTGCTATGTGCGCGGAATACATGATCAGGATTAGTCGAGTCACTTTATCAAGGTGTTCAAGGAGTGGCTGTTTTTTTTTTCTGATTTCTTCCTGTCCTGCTAGTACTAGTCTTCTGGCTACGACCAAGTACCTGATTTTCAACTAATGATGTAAGAGTAATTATGTGGTCTGTTGTTTAAGAATTCCGTGTACAAATCCGCTTTGAGTTGAATCGATTAAGTAATTATCTTCAACCCACTTGGTAAGCCTTCTATCAAGGGTATAACTGTACATCTTGCCTCCAGCATTCAACAACGAAATTCTTCTGAACTATTCAGGAAACTTGGGGTCACATTTTTAAGAACAAAAGTGTAACAGACAGTGACCAACATTGTGGAAACCTACCAAAAGCGAACGATTTTATAAAGTGATGTATCAAAAGTAGATTTGTAGACTGTGACCCAACATTATGACATTGAAGGGATTTATCAAAAAGTAGTATCACAGACTGTGACCAACATTGTGGGGGAAAAAAAACTACCACAGGCGAGTGTATATAAAAATGTTTTTATTGAAAAAATAGCGAAAAAAAGAAATAAAATAAAAAACAAACAAATAAAATGAATGATGCAGTGTAATGAGCAGGCAATACACAGAATTGTCCACACACCCCGTCAAAACCAGCAGCTTCAACAACTTCCATTACGCCGATTGCCTCCACAACTCCCCACTGTTGTATGGCACTGTCTAGTGTATCGCACTCCCGCGTTTTACGTCTAGTGGCAAGTTACCATTCACGGTATATTCACAATCTCCCAAATCAAGACCCTGGCTATTGAAAGCTGATAAAATGATCAAATCATTCATCAGAAGAAATGGTATGTTGCCGCAGATCTCCAGAGATCAGAACAGATCGAGCAATACATCGAGGGCCCATAGAGTCGCTACCACAATTATCAAATGTGTTCAGAAAGGACATCTTGTTTCCGATTTTCTTTTACGATCAACAGATTCTAATACTGCCCCCTTAAATCTCTGTATTCATATATCTGAGATACGTTACTTCTGACTCTCTCTTTTTTTTTTTACAGACATAAAATATTTATTTTATGGTCACTTGCTCCATGAGATGTTTCTATGCTTTGCTTATTTCACGCTTTCTTGCAACACACTTTCTATCAAACTGTGACTTCCATTCAAAATCATCGAGCTTTGAAAGTATTTAAAATGCGTTCTCTAGCCACCGTGAGACCCACATAGAATACCACTATGGCTTTACCATGTATGTGTGTGTGTGTGTGTGTGTGTGTGTGTTTGCGTGCGTGGTGGTCGCGCGCGCGCGCGCGCGCGCGCGTGTGTGTGTGTGTGTCTGATTTTATTAACATGGAAACCACAGCAATGTCCTTTTTTTCACTTTACGTGACGATATCGTGAACGAGAAAATGTAACTGGTATTCACTGTCAGTTCTGTAGACGACGGTCACCCCAGGTAAAACTGGATCAGTCCGTGGACAGCGTGCAGCCGCCATAGAGCACATGCTTGGGTCTCTGCATGCTTCGTGTTGCCGATGCGTCTTCCTTTCCAAATGCAGGACAATTTAAGACATTCCTCTTATGACATGTGTCTTTCTTCTGCTTGTCAAACCAGAAAAAGCGATCGTTCTCCGAACACGGATCGCAGGAATATTCTAGAACGACGTCGTCTGATTCACACAGCAGCACACTCACATGATCCGTTTGATGGAACACGACCTTCCGAAATGCTTTTTGTCTGCAGCTTCCTCCAGACTGTGTCGATGTCCGACGGGTGGATTTCTGGGCCCCTGCTGTTACACTCCGACAGATCGGAATGCAAACACCGAAGTGTATCCTGAATGGGCGTGGATGTGTATGTGCGTGCGCGCGTATGTGTGCGTGTATGCGTGTGTGTTTATGAGAGTGAATGCATGTGTGTACGAGTGCTCGAGTATCAGTGTGTGTGTGTGTGTGTGTGTGTGTGTGTGTGTGTGTGTGTGTGCGCGCGCGCGCGCGCGCACGCATGTGTGTGTGTGTTTGTGTGTGTGTGTGTGCGCGCGCGCGCGCGCGCGCATGTGTGTGTGTGTGTGTGTGCGCGTGTATGTGTGGGGCGTGTGTATGTAGGTGTGTGTGTGTGTGTGTGTGTGTGTGTGTGTGTGTGTGTGTGTGTGTGTGTGTGTAAGTAAGTTTGAGTGTATGTGAGGGTATGGGGGTGTGTTCGTATTGAGATGTGTGTATTTGTGTATTTATGTAAATGCGTACGTTTGTGTGTGTGCGCGCGCACGCGCGCGCGCGTATGTGTGTGTGCGTGAGTACGCGCGCGCGCGCTTGTGTGTGCGCTTGTGTGTGTATGTGTATGTGTGCGCGCGTATTTTTTTGTGTGTTAATTATGCTTCTTTGCTTTGAATGAAAAACGTTTGTATTCTGTTCATAATGTTTTCTTAAATGTCAGTACAACTTTGAGTTGATCTGACAATAAATTGGTTTCAGTCAGTCAGTCAGTCAGTCAGAGAGAGAGAGAGAGAGAGAGAGAGAGAGAGAGACAGAGACAGAGACAGAGAGACAGAGAGAGACAGAGAGAGACGTCAGATTGCCTGTTAATCTCTCTCTCTCTCTCTCTCTCTCTCTCTCTGAGAAGTTCTTACCTGAATCTCAGGGAAGCCAAACACTAATCCGGTGTCTGAGCTCACTTCACCCGTGTCCCACTGGCGTTGTTTGCACCTGTGAGCCCAGTGGTCTGTGTTCGGGCCGTTTAAACAAGAATAGGACAGTAACTGCTGATTGGCTTTCGCAAACTAAACCAAACAATACACTATCCCTCCGAGCCGCAATAATCAATTAAAGTCGTCTACATTGCTTTCCTTTTTACTCCTTCTTCTTCTTCTTCTCTCTTTCTCTGTTGGTGTGTGTGTGTGTGTGTGTGTGTGTGTGTGTGTGTGTGTGTGTGTGTGTGTGTGTTTTTTGTTGTGTGTGTTGTTCATAGATCCATCGATGTAACTAGAGAGAGAGCTGGGAGGCGGAGAGAGAGAGAGAGAGAGAGAGAGAGAGAGAGAGAGAGAGAGAGAGAGGAGGCAGACACACACACACACACATACACAGAGAGAGAGAGAGAGAGACAGACAGACAGACAGACAGAGACAGACTACACAGACAGACAGACAGACAGACAGACAGACAGGCAGAGACAGACAGAGACAGACAGAGACAGAGACAGGGGCAGTTACCATGGCCCAAAGGCAATGTTTTGTGTTGGTGTTTTCCTTAACCAGCAGTGTTTTGTTTGTTTGTTTGTTTTCTTTTTTTTTTTTTTTTTTTTTTTTTTTTTTTTTTTTTTTGGTTAGGACGAGTTTCCCATAGTAGACGCAGACACAACACGCACGCAACTTCGAACACACCTGCTGCTGCACTTGTTTACAATTGAAGGCCACATACCTGTCGCGGAAACGAAGCAAATGCGGAGGAGCAAACTGTGCGACTGTAGCTATATAAATCAAGCAGATTAGAAGTCCGCGCACGTGCACGTGCATGCATTTCCCTGGAAAGACAGCCCAGTCAATACCAGCCGGAAAGATGCCACCTCCACACCATAGGCCGTTGCCGTCAAATGGCGAATGACGTCATCTCTCGCTCGATGTGCTTTGCACCTCGATATCGAATTCCGTGATTCAATGAAATGAAACAAATAGTGAACGAATGAGAAGAAGAGGGCTACTGATCTCACACCAGACCCGTTTAAGAGAGAGAGAGAGAGAGAGAGAGAGAGAGAGAGAGAGAGAGAGAGACGCGCACATAAAAGGCACGCGCGCGCACCCACTTACGTGCACATCACACACACACACACACACACACACACACACACATGGATTTAGCCTTGAATGGGTTAGCCAAATAAAACATCTTTCCGATGAAAGGTCTACATCTGGGCGACGCGTTGACTAGCACGACCGCGGTGCTTCAGGTCTTTTGAGATTTTCACAGACGGAATTTTGTTGAGCCAGTCAAGAGTAAAACATTCTGGCACTTAAGATGGCCGTCTGTAGAGACAAATTCATTTCATCTGAAAAACACGGTGATGGGCCGATGATTGTGAATTTGTCCGAGCTGAATCTGCTGAGAGGTGTACAGATAAATGATTACAGGGACGGAAATTCACACACACACACACACACACACACACACACACACACACACACACACACACACACACACACACACGCGCGCGCGCACGCACGGACGCACGCACGCACGCACGCACGCACGCGCACGCACGCACGCACGCACGTACACACACACACACACACACACATGCATAGAAGCACGCTACAGATAGGGGTAATTCACACGATTTATCCTGGCACACACACACACACACATACACACGCGCGCGCGCGCGCGCGCGCGCGCGCGCAAAATTCACACGAACGCGCTCGCCAGCGCGTGGGTCTGTTAACGATCAGTTATTAAGGCTGTATCCTAAATTAAGGGCGATAATAGTCTCGTTCCGCCCACTTGCTGTGGTGGTCTCCCTTCTCTTTGCAAACCCTTTTCTACCCCTACCCCTCTTCCCTTTCATCTAGTTGTCCACGAAGCAGAGGCGTCGGATCTGAGAACTGCATGTCATTAGACGATCAGCCGGACAGCCAGAAGTAGCAGAGGTGCAAGGAAAAAAGTTGGGAAAAAGAAAAGAATTGTGAAGGAGAGGGACAGATCAAGGTGGGTAGGGGAAGGGGGGGGGGGGGGGGGGGGGGGGGGGGGGGGGGGGGGCGATTCTGTCTTTAAGAAAACAATACGATTTTTTTTTGTTCACGTTACAGTCTGGAAGATGAAGCTTCAAACAAAACCTAAAAAGGACAAACAATTGTGTGTGCGTGCGTGCGTGCGTGTGTGTGTGTGTGTGTGTGTAACTGTTTAATCCCTCTTCGAGTTTGTCATCAGAGAGTTAACCTTTGTTCAGGGTACTGACTGTATTCGCTGGTCTTTCCAGCGAGTCTTCTTTGGTGACAAAATTTGACCCGTGCTCTTGTTGGATTTCATCTAGTCTACCACACACTTCTGTCATTTCATCTGTGCTAGGAAACTTTGCTCTGGGTCGTACCGTTAGTTGCCACCTTTTCGTCTGTTTCTTTTCTTCCATTTGCTCTTGGAATGGTTGCCTGGTTTGTGTTAGTGTCTTTCTGATCGTGCGTTTCTTGCAGGGTTTTTGCAGTCTGCCTAAGTATGATCTGGCTGGCCGTGGCGAAGTGGTTAGCGTCGCGGACTCCCGGATGGGAGGTCGTGGGTTCGAATCCCATCAGAATCATGTGGGTTTTCTGCACCGACCGGCTCCTACCCAGAGTTGAGTTTGCTGCGGACTCAGCTGGGAAGACTGGGACCACACAGTCGAGTTTCATCCACTTAAAGGATGCGTTTCTGAGAGTGTTGCTCAAATTTCCTGACCAACACTGCAGATGCCTGTATCTCTCGGGCCTGGTTGACGCAGGGATATATTATGAAAAGGGAGCGTGGAGTACAGCCCTGTCATGTAGTCTCAGACCGAAATGGAAATCCGTAGCATCATCTTAATCATCCTCATTCTCATCGATCGGCATTAAAAAAAAAAAAAAAAAGTCTCAAATTTTGTGGCCCTTCATGCCCTGCTGTCATGGTGATCTCAATGTCGATGTCCTCTCCACGTCTGTGGTCTTGGTTTGGTTCCGTCGGGGTCACCGGTATCAGCGAGTCCATGGGGGCTGTCGTTGGACGGACGTGGTGGCGCCCTCCGGAGGGAGAACTCACTCACGCCGGCTCCGCGACTAAGCAATTATTGTCGTCCGTAGGGGGCTTAGTAGGTGGTATCCTGCGTTGTATTAGATCAGAACAGGCGCCACTGAACACCACCGAAGTGACTCGGCAGCAGTGCAGTGTCTCCTCCGGTGGGTTGCCTCTTGACGACTTGACATTGACTGATCCCTGTGGATTGCCGGTGCCGGGGCTGCGGCGGGGCCGACCGGGGGCTGACTGTGGACGGGGGGGTGTCGGAATGAGCGGCATGGGTGCACTGCCTCTGAGGTGGCGCAGAGGCTGGGACAGCAAAAAAAAAAGAAAAAAAAAGTATGGTCTGGTTGTATTCCTTTGCTTCTTCTCGTTCTGAGTGAATGAACGCCGTCTCGTTCAGTCAGCGGTCAGTGGTATATATGACAGTCCACACCCATTTCTCTGTCTTGAGGATTGTTTAACACAAGCTCAGACCTCACCGTACGTGTCAAGGTTTAGATATCAAAGCGAACTTTTCCCCCATACCTTGTAATACATTGTAATTTTTCATCTCCTCGTCCATGCAGAATGAGTGCCGACAGCCATACCAATGTGTGTGCATTCTCTTCATTATGATCTGCTTCCGTTGTGGAATCGTAACCGACTTACCAGAAGGTCGAAGACTGAAGTGCATTTCTATTGTCGAGAACAATCCAGCCTCAGCCCTTCCAATCCCCAGCATCCTACCTCCGAGAAAAAAAAAACAGAAGAAAAAGAAACACTCGAAGGTGCTGGGGAGGACCCAGAGAAGCACTGCCTTCACCTGCCTTTAGAGCAGTCCTGTACCACCCTTGGAGGCCTGCGCTGTGTTGACGATGGGTACAGGCACGCGCAGGACACTCCATTAAGATATCAAGGGACATACCTGCTCTTGAACAGAGGTAAATCAGACTACAGGATGCAACTCATAACAGCCTTAAAGTAGCATCCCCATGGGTGCACCAGCCCGTATTTCATGACTGCAGAGCCCATCAGCAAAAAAACACCACCCTCCAGCTGTTGAGCACACCCCACAGACCCAACCACCCCTACCCACGGACAGATGAAGACAGTGCCACTCCAGACACAGCCAAGCTTTCGCCATACGGTCTTATGTGCCCTCAAGAGAGAATCCAAAAGTTGTAGTCTTTCCCACTGTCAACAGGACTTTCCCTGTGGTCAGTGGGTCTTTCCTCACCGTCACTGAAACTTTCTCCAGGGTCAGCCTAGTTAAGGCAAAGAAGAAAAAGAAACGCCCGAAGGTGCTGGGGAGGACCCAGAGAAGCACTGTCTTCACCCTCACCTAGCCCCTCCCATCCCCAGCATCTATCTCTGAAAAAACAATTATTGCTGACAGAAAGTGTATATGACAGACAGTTCCATAGGTGGATGATTAGTTACAAGAATGAATAAAGTAACATGTCAGCAAAATGAATGAAAACATGAAATAAGCAGATAGATAAATGAACAAATTAATACAATTGATACATTAACAAATCAGCAAATATGTGAATAAAAAAAAAAAAAAGATGGATAAAGAAATTGATAATTTGATAAATAGATAAACAAACAAATAACTAACCTACTAAATAATAATGAATCAACAAATAAAGCAAATAATAAAAAAGATAAATAAATAAACACTGGTAGGAGTCAGCTGCACGGTCGTTATTCCCAGGCACGTTGGCAATGTCATGGGTGCTCTCATTTTCTTTCCAGTTTTTTTTTTTTTTCAATTTCACAGTGTTGGCATCCTGAAAGAGCTGTTGCGAAGTAACCTCCATGTTATGATCAGCTGGCGCATCCCACTCCTCCCACCTCCCAAACCCTACCCAACCACATTTCCCATTCCCCGCAAGAAAGCAAATTTATAAAGGAGAAGAAGAAAGAAAGAAGGGAGGAAAGAAAGAAAAAAGAAGAAGAAAAAAGCGGGAGGGGGGGGGGGGGGGGGGGGGGGGGGGGGAAGAAAGATAGAAAGAAAAAAAAACAAAAAGAAAAGAAGAGATGAATAAAGGCGCAGAGGGGGGGGGGGGGGGGGTGGAGAAAGAGAAGAATTAAGGGGGAGTGGGGGGAGAAAGAAAGAAAAAAGAAAAGAAAGAAAGAAAAGAAAAAAAAAAAAAAGAAAGAAAGCAAAGAGGAGAAGGAAGGAAAGAAAGGAAAACTTTGTCGTAAAGATTAAGAGTTCAGGAGAGTACAATATAGACAGGATTTTTTTTCTTTAATTTTAAAAAAAATAAAATACAAATATAGTGGAAGACGATATGGATGAAATCACAAACAAGAAAAGAAGGTTCAAGAGGGCAGAAAAAGGAAATGTACAAAAAAAAGGAGTAGAAAAAGATCAAAAGGAGGAGGAGGAGGAGGAAGCAGGAGGAAGACAATAACAAACAATATAAACAAAAACAGTCAAAGCAGGAAAAAAACACCATCAATCATAAAAAAATGAGTAAAAAGATGGAGAAGAAGAAGAAGAAGAAGAAAACGTGGTTAATATGGCGTTTATATAAAATAAGAGAAAGAGAACGACGACGACGATGACGATGATGACGTTGATAATGATTAGGATAATAACAGCGACGATGGTAATGAGAAATGGAAGAAGATCGTAAAAAAAAAAGAGAAATAATAAAAAAGGAAAGAAAAGACAAGGATAGATGAGGAGGAGGATACCAACGAAGAGAAGGAAGGAGCAGTTACAGAATTAGTGCGCCATTAAACGAAAGAAGAAACAGAATACACAACAGACACAACGCGTTTTGACCTATTTGATCTTCGTCAGACCAATCAAATATCATTCAATACAATGTGTTGGAGATGGCTGAGGTGCAGAGTGACTGGTCCGGGTCGATGAGGGCGGATGTCGACTAGGTGTTCAGAGATATGCTCTCCAAGTGTGCAGGATGTCTTCCTACATACATCTTACAACACGGCTCTGACAAGAGAATGTGCGTTTAATTTGGACTTTGGGGCTATGCAGAACAGTATCTGGCGTGGCGACAGACTGATAATATGGTTGGTTTGGGGGGCAGGGAAAAGTACTAGGTAACTTAAGTGTATTGATTTCATTCAGTGTAGAGAACACAAGTAGGTTTCTGAGGCTTTTGTCATTATTACTTTAAGATGTGACCAGCCCCTTCCCCTGGAGAAACGGAGCGGCGGGAACGGCCCTCACGAGTGTGAAGTGAACGTGGATCTTCGCACCGGCTTGGCGACTTTTGTCCCGCCTGTTTCCTAAACCAGGCCTCGAGCGGCATACCGTCACGAAGTCCTTGGAGGGAGGGCAACAAGGCAAGACACCATCATCATGACTGACAAAGGAAGAAGGAACTCACGGGCTACAAACGAATGACCAGGCTCCTGCCTTAGGGAATCAATAGACGACTCCTGGCTGCCCCTTCCCCATGCAGGTACAACACTTGATCAATCAAGTCTGTCAGTTGCCAAATCCGCCAGACAACAAAGTCCACGTGCTGCAGCTTGCTACAGCACACAACATGTCCCTACATGCCATGCTGTGAGGATGGTAAACTCAATCATGCCTGTGGATGCCCTGTCCCTTCGTGATACATCCTTCGTTATGTCTCAAAACACACACACACACACACACACACACACACACACACACACACACACACACGCACGCACGCACTCATACAGACACGCACACACGCGCACACACATGCACACACACACACACACACACACACACACACACACACACACACACACACACACACACACACACACACACACACACACACACGCACGCACGCACGCACACACACACGCACGCACACACGCACGCACGCACGCACGCACGCACGCACGCACACACACACACACACATTTTCGCCAACAGCTCCCTGGAAGTCGACTCCATGCATAGACAGTTTTAAGATGTAAAATCCTTCACTAAATACATACATACATATATATACATATATGGTGCCGAAACATGTGAACTAGTTGGACTATTCATGTTATTCAATATACAGAAAACACTTGGTAAACAGGTTGGCTTGTACAGAGACGACGGCCTTGCCGCGCTAAACAATAAACCAAAAACCATTGAAAATAAGAAAAAAGAACTTTGTAAAATCTTCCAAAGCCATAACTTAAAAATCACAGTAGAAGCCAACAAGAAGGTAGTAAACTACCTAGACATAACATTAGACCTTAATGACCATGTATACAAACCATATAAAAAAAATAACGATATACCCATCTACGTAGACATCAAAAGTAACCATCCACCTTCTATCCTAAAAACCATACCCAATGGCATAAACAAAAGACTGTCTAACCTGTCATGCAACGAGAAAGTATTCAACAGTGCAGCAGTTGAATACAAGAGGCACTGAATAAAAGTGGCTACAACTACAAACTACAATACAACCCAGATAATAACATGAACAGTAATAAGAAAAACAGAAAAAGGAAGATCATATGGTATAATCCCCCATATGACGGAAGAATAAAGACTAATGTAGGAAAAGAATTCTTCAAAATTCTTTATAACATCATTTCCAAAAGAACATGTACTATCTAAAATATTCAATAAAAACACCATCAAGCTATCATATTCATGTATGCCCAACCTCAAAAACATAATTGACTCATCTAACAAAACTAAAGGCAACACAGCCAAAAAGGGTAACTAAAGGACATCTTGTAACTGCACTAAAAAAGATCAATGCCCCCTGAATAATAAATGCCTTTACAATAATATTGTATACCCAAGCCACAGTAACAACTGATAGTGACAAAGAAACATACATAGGGATTACTGCAAACCATTTAAAAACTAGATATGCAAACCCATAAACAGTCCTTCAAAAATGAAAAATATAAAAACCAAACAGAACTAAGTAAACACATTTGGAAACTTAAAGATATAAAAATAGACTACAATATATCTTGGAAAATTATAAAAAGAGCAGCACCATACAATAATATCTCTAAAAAATGCAACCTATGTTCTACAGAAAAGTGGCTGATATTATGCAAACCTCATCTAGCAACTCTGAATTCAAAAGTTGAGATCATAAACAATTGCAGGCACAAATGGAAATTCTTGTCAACACACCATTCCTTAACACACCCTCCCTGAACGCACCCCCAAAAAAAACCAAAATTGTAAAAGATACAGGCCACGTGAAACACATGCAGAACTCACGCTTACACACACACAATATATATAACACACGGTAGCGTGCCCAAAATAAACACCCTGAAGAGAGCAGAGAGCTTGAAACAAGTTGTTGGTGTTTTTTAATCTCCTTTTTAATCATATTTTTTAAACTTATATATATATATATATATATATATATATATATATATATATATATATATATCACGCATACATTCACGCACACACACACACACACACACACACACACACACAGAGTGAGAGAGAGAAAGAGCAAGAGAGAGAGAGAGAGAGAGAGAGAGAGAGAGGCGCACATATACATGCGCGAGTGCACACCCACAAATACAGGCTCACAAAACACACACACACACACACACACACACGGGGGCGGGAAGGGGAAGGGGGTGATTAATAACAGAAGCTATGTGCCGAGGCATTTTGCAACCATCCGCATGAAGACTAAAGTACAAATCTTTCATCTCCACCCGAAGACCGTGTCTCACACCTTTTGACCCCCTCCGTGACGCTGAAAAATATCGTCAGTGCAGAGAAGGTCTTCTCTTTCCATGTTCCATGCTTTAAAATGACACAGTGCATCTGTCAAGGTCGCGTTCTGTTACGGATGATGTGCGGTGCGTGTTTTGCTGTCTGACTCCCACCTGAAGAAGTTTGGATGCGTGTACGTCTTTTCTGCTACACACACCCTCACCATACAAACATAGACAGCCAGGCAACAAGTAAAATGTGTATATATATTTTTTGCTGAACCATCAAAACAACTAATATAAGCCACACAATATGCACAAGTATGCACATCAACTAGTTCACGCCACGACCAAAGAGCGCGCAACAACACTAGATACTATTGTGTCCTATCAAACATATATTTTCCTTTTTGCACGGGCTACGCTGGCACCCACAGCAGTGTCAACACAAACAGATCCTGCACTTGGCTGCGTCTCGCCCAAGTCACACAGTCTTCACACAGATCAGAAGTCGCTCACGGAAACAGTTCGTGAAGCCCAGCCAGGGACTCCCACGCAACAGAAGAAACACACCTCGTCTACTGACCACTGGGTCAGCCTCTCCATATCCCTCTGGATGGAGAAAGCGACTGGGCACGGGCTCCACCCCACACCAGGTCGGACACGGAGCTTCACTGGCACCTGGGGAACCGATAGCTACCTTGAATACCTAGCCTATTTCCTACATGTTTATCGTTCTTGTTTGTCCTAGCAGCCACTCTTCACATGACACATTTTACTGGAATTTGGGAGAAAAATATCCATAATAAAATCTACTAGGTTTCAATACAGTGGGTGCATTACAATAGAATAATTTCCTTGATTAACACCATGATTGTTCACATTGAAGGAAAGGATATCCATTCGTAGCCCCTTCCAAAATACCAAGGATAAAAATAATTACGTGTAAAGGAACGATTCCCTTTTGTCCCTTTTTATCAAGAAAAGAATGTTTTTATCTTTTCACATCATCACTAGACGTGTCCAATTACATATAAAGGAACGATTTCCGTTCGTCCCTTTTTATCAAGAAAAGAATGTTCATCATCATCACTGGACGTATCCAATTATATATCAAGGAACGATTTCCATTCGTCCCTTTTTTTTTAATAAAAAAAATGTTGTGTTCAGTTATTCTGAATAGTGTCGACCAGTACATGGAATGTTTTCACCCTGCATTCTATTTGCTGAAACAAAACGACAGCCAGGATTCCATTCCTGCTCTCTCCTTAACGGAGTGACAAGAAGTTCTAGCCTGTCTTCCTATTAACAAGACATGTTGATACGGCTTTCCCTTTTTCCCCAGAGAGGTCACAGTCGAATTCCGATTGTGCACTTCCGATTGTGCACCTCCACAATCCTTGACTCGTATATAAGTATTATTGTATATAGCATACATGACTGTATTTCGTGCATGCACTTCAGAGGAGCTACGCTTAGTTTCTGTCATTTTGGTCTGAGCATGCGGTATCCCCTTCAGCGCAAACGCAGGAGACCGCCATCAGCTGCATCACACTGATGTCAGTCAAACTGGAACTGGGTGAGCTATCCACTCTCAACGTGGTCATCAAACAGCTGAAAACTCTCCCAGAAATCAACGTAGTCATCAAACAGCTAGGCATTGGACATTTGAGGCATCGGTGGCATTCCCCAAGAAGTATAAAGAACTGTCGTCATTGACAAAAAAAATCCTGAAAGAACAAGGCTCCGTGAAATTCTGGCGTGCTGCTGATATAGGGCAAACTACTGCTGGACTTAAGAGATGCAGTCATCATCACTCCGCTCAGAACGACGGATAGAATTCAGTCTGCTCAAATGACGACAGTCAAGCTGCTCTCGACTACTGGCCAGACCATTCAACAGACTTGTTTAACCATTGCTGTGGGAGAGCTCCCTGAGACCTGAGACCCAGCGTAGCTTTGGAGCAAATTATGACACAACTGTCATGGTCTCTGCCCTGCGTCTAATTAGGCAGAAATGTGGTGAAAGGAACAAAGATTTTTGTTGCTACATTTGTTGAACTGACCAAGACATGTAATGCTGTGAGCACTGTAGGGCTTAGGAGGACCCTTTAGAATTAGGCTGTCCTCCAAAGTGTTTCGCAAAGAGGACAAACCAGGGAAGAGTAGCCTCCACCTACCCCTTTCCTAGAAAGGCATCGTGTGAAGGTCCATTAGCGAATATACACACACTGGCACTCGCAGTGTCATAAACAGCTGAGCCAAACAAGAAAAAAAAAGAACACATCGAAGACAGAAAATTTGAGCTGAGGGCAAGCGGGTAGATCTTTCTTCCTTAACTCCACTTAGAAGGAGAACACCGGGCATGTATGCAACCCATTCGCTACCAAGACGCAGACAGAAGTACGACATGCCAGGCGATAATAACGCCGGACTGTCAGCCACAAAGGGGTCCGACAACAACTGGTAATGGAGGAGTCGAGAAGCTAAACGAAAGTGGTAACACCGGCAATCAACGCACAGTAATTGACAATCATCTAACCCACTCTCCGTTCTTCCATACTACAGCTGCTATTGCCTTATTATCACCAAAAGTAGTAGTAATCCCGTCTTAATTTATTTTTTCAACATTTTGACCTTTATCAGTATTCATATCACTAATATAATTGTCATAATTACTACCTTGACTCACAAATTATCTCCCTTCTAACAGCCTCGTTTTCATTCAACGCCTACCTTGCGCTGAAGAGATCTAAGCTAAGTGATAACTCGTTCATTTTCATTGTCCTATTTGTTTGTGTCTTGCCTGAAGAAGACCTAAGAGGTCGAAACGCGTCGTGATTTGTCTTGTGACTCATTTGTCCACATTTCTCTTGGCGGTTCGCTAACATTTATATGAGATTTGTTTGAATTTCCGCCTGCAGTCGTCTCACTTTGCAACCACATCTTCAATAAATCAGTTTGTGTTATTGATATTTCTAAATAATGATATTTGTAAGTGATGTTTCAGGTGTTCTCATGACACCACATGTACCTGTACATTTTAGATGAATTACTGTAACGTGCACCGTGTTAATTCCCCTCAGAGAGAGAGAGAGAGAGAGAGAGAGAGAGCAGCAGACCAGACCAGACCAGAGCAGACCAGAGCAAAGTACAGCAGAAAAAATAAGTAACGTGAATATGCTGAATGGTTTCAACCGCAAAATCTGCGTGACAGTTATGCAGAAAGCCGAGGTGGGGAGGGGGGGGGGGGCGGGAGTGGGGGTACACAGTGCACAAGGCGTGTTCAGGGTACATTACGCCTTCCTGTTTTATCTACACTTCTCCTGCTTCCTGGTCCCTGCTTTCCTATATCTCTCTTTTCCTACTTTCAAGCTTTGTCTTACCCCCCCCCCCCCCCATTCCCCGATCTCCACTCCTCACCCACTTTACTTTCTTCATTTTTGCTTGCTGATATGCAAACAGGTTGATAGTGTTTAAAGTCAAGCTTCATATAACAACCACATGGTATCCCCCCCACACACACACCAACTGATTGCAAGAAAGTCAGACACACTCGTCACATCACCATTCCAGATATTCTATGATCAAATTATTATAACACGTATTCATGACATACGCTTAACATTCATTGCAGTACCGCAGGAAGGTTTCATCAAAATGCGAAGACAAATACTCGCAAAATTACAGTATACGAATCAATCAAAAATGCCTATGAAGTTATCAACACGAAGCTAAAATGTTGTCACTTGCATTTGACTGGCATTCGACGCTCAAGGATTTGGTGTTCAGTCTCTGGACACTTAGTGGCAGAGCTCCAGCGACAAAAGACCCAAACGTGCAATCGGTTGTTGCAATCTTAGGGATGCACTGAGCAACTTAGCTAGCTAAACGCGGCATCTTTAAACAAGAGTTGGTGGGAGGACAAATCTTAACAGATTCAGGATACTGTAATGATGAGGTCAGTGCCTACCCCATCTACTGGCCATATGACCATCTTCGTCTCTTAGGGGGAAGAGGTACCCTTTGACAGCTGAATGGACTGGGTGGTCTCTGTCAAGTGAGGTTCAAATCCATCGGCTAGACCCGGTTGTTGTTTACTCTCAGTGCTTAGCAGCAAAACATTAACCACTGCACCATCATTCCTCACACTGTAGCATCTTAAGACTTTTGTCAAAGTGAAAAAAAAAAAAAAAGGAATTTGAAGTGACCCCACCAGTTCACATTGACAAACAAACTACACGACAAAATACAGCGCGTTTCGACCTCTTAGGTAAGATAAACAACATCTAGGACAATAAAAACGAAGAACTAGCAGTCACTTATCTTTTCACATTGGGCGCGAGATGGGCGTTTCCTCCTGACAGAGTACATTAGAACAATGCTGAATAATTCTGGGCTAAATGCAGGTGAAATGCAGTGCTGTCTGAACACACCAAACTCACTTATCATTGACAACTGGAGGTCTGGAATGATTCATTTCGTACAGCAAAGTACTGGAGGCGTCTGGTGAAGCAGTGACACTGTTCTCTCCGCGGCTGCTGCTTTGGGGTGCAGTGCAGGGTATAATGTGGCTGTGCTTGTTGAACTGTTTGTTGCGCTCTCTCTCTCTCTCTCTGTGTGTGTGTGTGTGTGTGTGTGTGTGTGTGTGTGTGTGTGTGTGTGCGCGCGCGCGCGCGCGCGCGCACGTGTGTGTGTGTGTATGTGTGTGTGTGTGTGTGTGTTTCTCCCTTCCTTTGCTTTCTTTCTTTCTTTCTTTCTTTCTTTTTTTTTTTCTTTCTTTCTTCCTTTCCTTCTTTTTTTTTCTTTCTTTCTTTCTTTCTTTCTTCTATCCCATACCAAACCTTTAATGGCTCAGACAGAATTATCGTCCGTATGTACTCTATTTGTGTGTCCGTCTCTTTCTCTCTCAACCTGTCTTTCCTTCCTTCAAATCTCCGCACACTCAAACACTTTGAGCGCACATCCGAATGAAGTTTATTTATGCATTTACAATAACTGTTGCTTAAAAGCCAAAGGACAACAAGGATTTGGGAGAAGAATTGTGCACAGTTCTTGTCCACATCATACTTTGAGAAGATTATGTTTACAAAGACAAGACTTTCTTGGTTTAAATTACTTTATCGTTTTGAAAACCAAACATTTCATGTATTGCATTTAGGTTTACAGCTGTTTCATCCTGCTTTATAATCAACTTTCAATACTTCAGAAAATTATTACGCACAGTAATTGATAATAACGAAGAAATAACCATTCACATCAACTTCATGAAACAAGTACAAACGTCTTTTGTGTCTGCAAATTCATGTTTTGAAGAAGAAAAAAGATCGTTCATTAATGAACTGTGTATTTTTTCTTAACTGATGGTTTGCAAATGAAGTTTTCAAGTATGCTCCAAACCTTTTCTTTGGACAAAAAGATACATTATCAGCGTACGAACCCACTTAAGTGGCTTAACCTTGACTCCCAAGCTGTTTCAGCCCCTGATGTTCACCATGATTCATTATGTTGCTCTCTGATGTCTGTTTTTAACTTGTATCTGATACTGTTGTTAAAGAAGTGATCATGTACTCTCCCATCAAGACATGTGTTTTAGATTTACTACCATCATCTGTCTTTTCTCTTGTCATTGATGATTTGGTGTCATATACTACCGCAATTGTGAATGAATCCCTAAGCGCAGGCGGTTTCCCTTCTTTATTCAAAACTGCAGTTGTTAGACCTTTACTTAAGAAACACTCCCTTGATGCTGATAATCTTAAAAACCACAGGCCTGTTTCTGATTTACCCTTTTCTCTTAGCTCATTGAAAAGATTGTCCTTCTTCAACTTCGCAATCAGCTACACTGC
>JADBJO010003078.1:80000-87500 GCA_016801955.1 Conus betulinus
TTCCGATAAGGTAGTACACAGCAGACTTCATTATTGTTCAGACTGACATAGCAATGGGCTATTCAGTTTATCTAATATTGCTTGTGTTAGCAATGGATGTCATCGTGAAATTAGCCATGAGCCGTAGAAGTTCAACAGAGTTCTGGAATGGATACTGAGTGCTTCCTCTACAGGTCTCCAATACACCAACACACAAAACAGTGAACCCAGTTAGAAAGGTGATCCCTTCATTCAAGATATTTCAAGCAAAACCAGAAACCAGGAAGCCTCTCCCTGTGGACTGGAAAGCATTTCAACCTCGAAAGATGGAAAGGAAGCCAAGCAAATGGCAGAAAAAGCCCTGCAGATAGTACACCACCACTTTTTTGCAAAAAGTAATATCTAGTGCCAGCATTTCATGATGGTTTCGAAGCTCCCCTTACCTCTACTGGCATGCAGTGTCAGCAGTATCACAATAGAATCAGCGGATGTCTAAACCAACAAATGTACAATTTGGTGTCCCATCTGTGTTCACCGCCATTGTGCTCTACTGTTGACTAGCAAATGTGAAAAACTACCGTGAAACCTGTCCTGGAAGAATTCAATCTGGAAAAGGCAAGATTACTAATCCACACAGTTTCAGTTTCATCAAGGAGGTGTCACTGCGAGTGGACTATTCCATATACCTTATATCACATCCGCGGCGTTTCGAGACCACACTTCGCATAATTTAACGTAGATGGGTAAATGAATCAAACACTAAGAAGAGCGAATTTTAAAAAGAGGGTCTCATGGCTCCGACTTATCAGATAATTGACCTAAGCATTAGCCGACCGTGTTGGTCAGACCTTGGATACAAACCTGCACATTCTCCACTCAGTACAACAGAACCTGAAACGCTCATGACCAGCAATAATTTACTGTGAGTTTGATCCAATGGAATTACCCTTACAGAGTGTGAAAATGGACTCGTAAGTTTAATGGAATCCTGTTTTGTTATGGTTGGTTTTCTTTTCTAAATAACATGTGCTTTTATCTGGTACTTGCAAATTTTTGATTACTTTGAACGGTGAACTGACGTGATTTTAAGATTTCCAATGCATGACATTTTTGTTCACTGTAAGAGGACAATCCTTCTCTCATTATAATACCTTTTAAAGACAGCCATGTTAGAGTTGTAGGCCTATATTCGGAATTGACAACTGTAAAACATTCAATCTACAACTACAATATTCCTATTTTTGTAGACGCTGTCTGCTGCTTCGTCGGTTGCCATGGCTTCATGTTCCTGCCACAAAGATAGGAGGGATGACGTTACCAACACTCAAAAGGGCAAACACTCGTCCAATAACAAGAATGTTGACGACAAAGGAAGCAAAATGACCTTGACCCACAAACTGATGCTGTGCGGGCAGTTTGTGGCCATGGAAGCGACCTTGAACTTTCAGCAGATATACACTGTGCCTGTGAGTGATGATGATCATGACTATTCTGAACATCATGAAAAATACAGAGTTTGATGAATATGATGGATTAAGAAATAGAACAGAGTGTAGGAGTTGACGTTTTCCAATACATGACAGACTATTGATGTAATTGAAGTCAGCGTGCGATGTTTGGCTACATGCATGTGTATGTATGTGTGTGTGTGTGTGTGTGTGTGTGTGTGTGTGTGTGTGTGTGTGTGTGTGTGTGAAATTCTGACGCTGATTAGATAAGATACTTCTGATAATGAGATAATGTGGATCGTAAAGGACCGTTGCTGCTTTGCGGTATTATTGCTAACGCTGATTAGAGATAAAGAGATGCTGCTGATAATAAGATAATGTGGATCGTAATGGACCGTTGCTGCTTTGCGGTATTATTGCTAACGCTGATTAGATAAGAGACTGCTGATAATAAGATAATGTGGATCGTAATGGACCGTTGCTGCTGCTTTGCGGTATTATTGCTAACGCTGATTAGATAAGAGACTGCTGATAATAAGATAATGTGGATCGTAATGGACTGTTGCTGCTGCGGATGATGCCTACCCATGTACCTGCTACATGTTCTTAAACTTGCCCCATCAGTCATGCCACTGTTCTTTGTCCCACAGGCTCTGCAGAATCTTGGGATGCCCCTCAGTCTGACCTACATCCTCGGCCTGGTGTCTGGCCCCTGCTGCATCTCTTCTTCTTCCCCTCTGGGCTGGCTCATCGACAGGGACGACAACTCGCAGCAGCGCCGGAAGCTCGCCTCCATAGTGTTTTGTGCTGCTTTGCAAATTGCAGAATGCTGTTTGTGCTTTCAGGCAATGCTCTGCATATGAGGCATCTGCTGGATAACAATGCTACCACCCACGTGGACAGTGTGTCGCGTGAGACTCTCAACAGTTCTGGTTCCCCTGACCTGGACCTGAACGTGTCGGTCAGTGAGTCTGGGGGGAACATAAGCTGGTTTGATCCAAATGAGACCATTGACTTCTTTGCAGAATCTGACGAATGAAGCGAGCAACATATAATTCGTCTGAAGTGAACAACGGTATCAGCGCATACGTGAGTGATTGATGTCTTTCTGGTTAGATTTCAGTGATTGGTTCGTTGCAACCTACATCTATTTCGATTGTTATGTCACTTGCACCTTTATGTATGTCTTGTAATGAGCGGATTGCACAGATACGTTTGATCTTTATTTCAAATGCAGTTGTAAATACAGATAAAGTGCATCACGCCAAAGTGAGCATGTTCTTTATCAAGCCATGGTTTATTTTCTTATAAATCGTAATATCACTCAGCATCCTCTGCTATTTGAAATATGCTTATATGTGTACTGGAAGCACGTTAATTGTGAAATGCTGCCACCAAATAATTTATGAGCCTTTTCCGCACAGAGCACTATTAGCTGTCCTTAGGACACTATGATGCGAAATGGAACTGTCTGGACTGAAGGCCAGCCATCACGTCGGTCTTTTTGTTTGTGTGTTGTCAACAAACAGACGAACATTTTGTAGGAAATGAAGTCCCACAGGCCTTGTCCACAAAGTGTCAAGTCGCAGGTCATGTCTTGCTTCATGGGCAATTTTGACAGAAGGACGATAACTTTAGTGTTTTCTTTCATGAACCACAAAGCTGCCAAACGTCTAAGAATCCCCGCTTTCCGTGACAGTCAAAAGCTGCTAACCAGGATGATATTGCCTGTTGTGTATCATACTCATGTTAAGTCCAAAACACTAGAGAACGTTCACTGAATCATACTATTTGTATTTTTTTTTAAGTATGTGTGTGTGTGTGTGTGTTGAACAGCTGAAAACAGAGATGGACAAAATCAGCATTTAAGATGATCTGTTTCTCCTTGTAGACCTCAGACTTATATACCTTCCCCCCCCCCCCCACCCCACCCCCACCCCCACCCCTTGTTTGCTTTAGTAAACAGACAATCTTCATCGCAAGGTTTGTTTTATATTTCCTCGTATTTCGTTTGTGTTTCTTTTATTTGTTTGGGCTCATGTCCAGTCACTTTAGATACTGTGATTACACAAAACAATAACTACATGAAAGTAATAGATTTACCCTCTCTCGTTTTGGATTTCTTCATATCAACACCTTCTCCTGTGTATAAGTAGTGTTAACATGAAAAGAAATCTTAAAGAAGGCGGGTGATATAAACAGTAAATAACAAAAAGAAAAGAACCGACAATATTGTAGCTGGCACAGATGCATACACGAGACAACGTGAATAAAAAAAAAAGTCAAATGAAATGTCAAAGTTGTCCATTCACACTTTGTTGACAAGAAAACAGCAGATGAAATTTAAAAATCAAACTAAAACATTCTTGATCATTATTCATATGTGAAAAAAACATTTTCAGTGAACCAAGGAGACGTGAGAATTTAACGTCAAATATAGAGGGGAGCGGTTGTCTTATGGTGAGACACATGCCCCAAACTTAAAACGATTCCTAGTTTCAGACCCATTCACCTAGCACGTAATGTGAACATCCAGAGAAAGCAAGGAAATATCTTGTAGGAAGGAAGTGCCAAGCTTGTACATACAGTCAGAGCTGACACATGAACGTCGCAACACCTGAAGAAATGAACAAACTACACGTTCAGATTTATGGAAGACTGACCAGTACCTTCTGATCGTGATCCCTTCAAAATAGAACACACTCCAACATTAAAACAAAGCAAGTTACATCGGTATCATGAAAATGGAAAGAAATCTGAAATGGTGTGTGACTCCTTAATGACTTGGCTGAGACAGACAAGTTTTGCCCGTATAGTGCACCAAGTATGAAAACGTGACATGCACATAGCTCCGAACTCAATGCTATGTCACCTTATACAAATACAGACACAAGGAACGCATAACAAATAAGGAAACTACCTTTAAAAAACAGCAAGTTCCAAGCTTCACCATGTACCCCGAAATACACCTACACACTCGCAACAAAAACTGTAGGAACACGAAGCATGTATTGATCAATGTGGTTCTTTCTTCTTTCTATCTTTTTTTCTTCGTTTTCAGCCATGCCCCATACAATGTATAAAAGAAAAAATTTTTTCCCTCGTATGTCAGGCGCAATTCTAAAAGTTTGTTAAAGGAAAAACCGACAACAACAACAACAACAACAACGACGACGACGACGACGACGACGACGACGACGACCATACGCAAAAAGAAACGAACGAAAAAACGAACGAACGAACGAACACACAAACAAACAAACACACAAACGAACCAAAAGGTGTGGGAAACGAAGCCTTCCAACTCCTCCCCCCCCCCCCCCCTCCCCCCCCCCCCCCCCCCTTGTTGTAGCCCCTTTGAAGAGGTCCGTTGCATTGGTGTCATCAGAATGAAACTGATTTAGGCGCCAAATTGTGACAGAAACATTTTGCCTGAAAGTCTTGCAATTCTCCATTTTCAGGTGCCCTTCAAAGCTGGTCTGGGGATGTTGGGGTTCCTGTTCATGGATTTGGGGTTCGATTGTTCCAACAGCTTCATAAAGGCTTTCATAGTCAGATGCAGCCCACGTACAGAACAGACGTCCTTGATCTTGCTGGGGGTCGTCATGGGGTCAGTGGGGGGAGTGACCAACGCCGTTCTGGGGATAATAGATTTCACTTCTGTTCTGGGGCTTAGTTCCATTGAAGGGTGTGTGTGTGTGTGTGTGTGTGTGTGTGTGTGTGTGTGTGTGTGTGTGTGTGTGTGTGTGTGTGTGTTTGTGTGTGCGTGTGTGTGCATGTGTGTGTATGTGTGTGTGTGCGTGTGCATGTGTGTGTGTGTGTGTGTGTGTGTGTGTGTGTGTGTGTGTGTGTGTGTGTGTGTGTGTGTGTGTGTGTGTGTGTGTGTGTGTGTGTGTGTGTGTGTGTGTGTGTGTGTGTGTGTGTGTGTGTGTGTGCACTCGCGAGCATGAATCTGTGTCTATGTGTTCACTATAACAAAATCCAACAAACGTTATATTTAACATGTTCAAACGAACGCAAACAATATTTTTTATTTAGTTTATCTCAAGCAGAACAAAATGTTTTCAATTCAAGAAACTGCACGTCAACTAAGAACGATCACATGAAAAGTTTTAAATTGCGTTGTTCCCAGTAGTATCAGTTCCATTCCCTCCTAACCTTGTTGTCTGAAACCGCCACGGTTGAACTTGACATGGGTGCGTCACTTTGTTTCCTCTTTGTTTTGTTACAGCGCTAAGCTTACCATACAGACCAGCGTCCAAGGTCTGATCCTCATCATGATCATCATCACTGGACTTCTCTTCACCTTCTGCACAGGCCGCAAACAGCTGCGGGACCTCGGCAAGGCAGAGCAGGAACGTGTCCCGGAGAGGTTTCCGAAAGCAGAAACGAAACGGACTCCACCAAACTGCACAAAGACAGCACTCGCTCTGGCAGCAGCAAGTCTGATCCAAAGCCAGACAGTGTGCAGGAAGAAGCTCTTTGGCTGGAATGTTTGCGAACAGCATAGAATCATCTGGAGGAGGAAGCAGCTTCAACATGGATTCTTCCATGCCTCGAAAGCATGAGGTTCCACCCTCTTCAGCTGAGAATATTCCTGTGCTGGGGGAAAACGCTTTACGAGAAGAGCAGCACGACGTTCACGTTATGACTGGTTATGGCTCTACGGACCCAGTGCCCCAGAGACTTGAAGAGTCATCATCTGTCAGATCACCTCCTGAAGATGCCACAGAAGTGCATTGTGAAAGGCTTGAGCGAGGACGTGTGTCATGTTTGAAGAACCCGAAGATCAGGATTATGTTTCTGTGCATTACCGTGTGTGTTTTTCTACTGGGTCCTCCTCTATGTACACGTTCGCCATCTCTGACTTTGTGGGCAAAGCGCGGTGTACGGGGGAGACCCCGCGGCAGAGCCTGGCTCTGACGGTCTGAGGAGGTATTTATTTATTTTTTTTATACACTACTGGTGTCATTCCTCATCCCCCAAACCTCTCTCTCTCTCTCTCTCTCTCTCTCTCTCTCTCTCTCTCTCTCTCTCTCTCTCTCTCTGAAATAACGAGACTTTCTTTCATCAAATCTAATCTAAAACTGTGCATCTGTATGCAGACATAGAGAAAGACCTGGTAGCAAAGGAAAAAAAATCATTTACAGGGACAAGTAGAAAACTAGTACATGAAATATGAGTAATACTATCAGTGGAAATGCTATTTTACTTCCATGCACGTCTTACATCCTTGACAACCGTGTGCAGCCTTCTTAATCGACAGAGCTATGAATAACATTACATGACTTGACGGAATACTATTGAGGGCTACCCAATAATCGATCAAGGCTATAAATCTTCAGCCCTAACTCCAGTGTAACCTAATAATCTCTTCAATCATATTTTAGTCTTCTTTACTTTCAGTCTTACCTGGTTAACAACAAGAGTTGAAGTCTTCTTTGCAGGTACCAGGAAGGGATTCAGATGGCATCCTGGGCACTTCTGGTCTTTTTTCATCACGTACTTCGTCACCAGCATCGCTCATCCCTCCATCCTGGCTCTTCTTGGTATTAGTAGTGGAAACACTCAGAGTTCCATGTTGGTATTATGGCGACAATTCCACTTTTTATGGGGGAAAACGAGTCTTATGTTTTCAACAGTTATATGATTACAGTATCTAGACATTAATCACTAGGAACAAATAGGGCGTGGAGAGAAAAGCATCGCCCTGTCTTCACCCTATCTGTATTGCAAAATCAAAACAATCCTTCTGTTCCAAACACGATTGATTTAGTATTGATGTACAAAACAGCCTTAAGTGAGTAAAACTGCTTCCATTCTACGTCACGAACTAAACCTAGTAGGATATTGTAGTATACTACAGACAGCCAAAGACTACACAGTAAACTCAAACTTAAGATGTATTTATGCACTTTATTTCACACATACATAGAGCATCTGAGCAACCGTGTAGTTGATAACGACAGTCCTAACCTAGCAGTGCGCTAGCCACATATGTGACTGACCAATGGCAATTGTGATATACTAAGCGTAACCAGCATTTTAAAAACAACACACGGGTCAAACAGCA
>JADBJO010003078.1:95000-97500 GCA_016801955.1 Conus betulinus
CTCAGACAAGGGGAAGAACTGTCCATTTCCTATGTAGAACCACATGGACATGTCTCGAGAGAAACTTTCTCGAGATGGTTAAAGACAGTGCTGTAGTTATACTGAGTAGGCGTCTAAAAATTTTTTCAACATATAGTACAAGAGCAGCTAGTACGACAACAGCTTTTAGTGGGGAATTCCCTATTGAATCAGTTCTGGCATCCGATGACTGATCAAGAGAAAGTACTCTCAGCACATTTTACTGCAAACCTGTTGTGTCAAGCTAAAGCTTCAGCCAGTCAAACATGGACACGTTTGTAAATGAAATGTAACGCAATCATTCTGACAGCCTGTGTCCACATTTTGAGAGTGGAGAAGGTATGTGTCCACAGTATGCTAAGTTGTGACACTCAATCCGCAGTCTGTGTGGCTGCTACATTCAAGCCCTCTTCTATATTCGAAACAAGACCTACCTGTAAGTTCTAGTTAACTGAGATTATTTAGAGTAAACAGATGGGGAGGAGCATTCACATGCCCTCCCTTCGAAGCTCTAATATTCTGCAATCACATCATTAGTTTCTGCTCTGATGAGCTCAACCGCGTCTAAAAACTGGCGATGTTCTCGCGTTGGGCATCTTATGGGAATGCTCCTTCGCATCACTATATAATTCTGTGTGCCACTGTATGCGGAGCGTGCGTGCATGTTCGTGTGTGTGCATGCACGCGGGTAGGCTTGTATGATATATATATATATATATATATATATATATATATATATATATATATATATATATATATATATATATATATATACATATACTAGTCACATAAAGTTAAGCACAGTTTACATGTACCCGCATAATTTCCAAAATATAAAAGCCACAATTTTGAAATTGGGAACAGATTTAATTCATTATCTTGTTCCAACGTACATTGAATTTATTGGGATCGAATGAACGGTTGTTGATTTACAGACAATTAAACAGAGGATGGGTCGAAATCAAAGTTCGCAAAATCTGTTCAGTTCACAAAATCATTTCAATAGTGGGTGTGGGCCACCGCCATTGGCGAGACATTCCACGCAGCGACTCCTCATCGAGTTGACCAGTGTTCTGATGACCCTCTGAGGGATTCTCTGCCATTCCAGTTGCAGCATTTGGAAGGGATCCTGGCGGTCTCTGGGAGGTGGATGGTTCTCCTTCACACGTCTCCCCAACTCATCCCACATATGCTCGATGGGATTGAGGTCGGGACTATACGCCGGGAAGATCACCCTGTTGATGCCGGCCTGCACAATGAAGTTTTCGGCCACCCGGGCCCTATGTGGCCGAGCATTGTCGTCTTGGAAGACTGCCATGGGTCCTATCCGTTGCATGGTCGGAACAACGAAAGGCGCCAGGATTTCATCCCGATAGCGGATGCCTGTGAGGTTTCCATCAATATGGTAGAGTGGGTGTCTTGTGGTGGAGGCTGAAGGCACCCCATACCATAACAGATCCTCCCCCAAAGGCCCTGGTCTGGCGAACAGCTGCATCAATGTAACGTTCACCAACACGCCTCCAAACTCTAGTTCGGCCGTCATTGTGTTCAAGACTAAACCGCGACTCATCTGAAAAGAGGACCTGGGACCACTGTTGTTGGTTCCATCTCACATGACGATGGCAGAAAGCTCGGCGAGCCAGCCAGCCTATGGGCTGCTAGCAGTCGTGGTCGAACAGCTGGGCGACGTGATCTGAGGCCGAAGTGGTGAAGACGGTTTCGTATGGCTTGACGGCTGAGGATGGTGTTATTTGCCATACGAAGCTGCCTTTGGATGCTGGTGGAAGTGGTATCCCGCTGCAATAGGGCCTGCCTCTCGATGAAACGATCTTCTCTGGGAGTAGTCTGCCTAGGCCGACCTGACCGTGGCCTCTCTTCAACGCTGTTGGCCGCCTAAAACGCTGATTCAGTCTAACAATAACTGAATGATGCACACCAAGTCGTCGCGCCACTTCAGCCTTTGCAATGCCATCTTGTATCCACGCAATCGCCCTGGTTTTGTCAAAGGTGCTAGTTTTCTTCCTGGTGGCATGGTGAAAAAGGGCTGACAGTAACAACCCCGCGCTTAAACAGCCAAAAGAAGGGGCATAAAAACTCATTTGAGAGACTGCTCTTGCACGGGAAAAAAGAATTTTTCATTTTACACATCTTGTGTCGCCAGCAAGCTTGATGCAAACAGGCACAGTTAACGCAACTTTGCACTTTTTTATCCCGCGCGGTAACGAGGTCACCAAGACCCCCGTGCGCACTACCAGTTGACACAGGCTGGATTACACACTGCTGTGTGAGATTCCATCATTGGTTGCCGCATAACAAAAAAAACAATGTTTTTTGAAGGGATGAATCAACCCCCTGTGTGCAAAGGCCTGTGCTTAACTTTATGTGCTAGTATATATATATAGTCTTTTTTCTTGAGAAGAGAGGATTGATGACAAGCAAGCCAGGTAGAATAGGGAATGTATAAACATTCTACAGCTTAAAT
>JADBJO010003078.1:102500-117500 GCA_016801955.1 Conus betulinus
GCTTGGCCGATCTTTCTGAAAATTTGTAGGTATGTTCATATGGGTCACTGATGATACCCGATGTTGTAGTTTACCGTTACAGCCGCTACTAACGGCTGTAACGGCCTGTAACGGTTTTTTTCTTCTTTATGGAATATCTCAGAAAGTACTTGGCCGATCTTTGTGAAAATTAGCAGGTATGTTCATTATGGGTCTCGGATGATGCCCGATGTTTTAGTTTACCCCGTTATAGCCGTTACTAACGGCGGCTGTAACAGCCTGTAACGGTTTTTCTTCTCCATGGAATATCTCAGAAAGTACTTGGCTGATCTTTTTGTGAAAATTAGCAGGAATGTTCATTAAGGGTCACGGATGATGCCGATGTTTTAGTTTACCCGGTTATAGCCGTTACTAACGGCTGTAAAGGCCTGTAACGCTTTTTCTTCTCCAAGGAAGATCTCAGAAAATACTTGGCCGATCTTTGTGAAAACTAGCAAGAATGTTGATCATGGGTCAGGGATGATGCCCGATGTTTTAGCTTACCTCGTTATAGCCGTTACTAACGGCTGTAACGGCCTGTAACAGTTTTTCTTCTTTATAGAATATCTCAGAAAGCACTTGGCCGATCTTTCTGAAAATTTGTAGGTATGTTCATTATGGGTCACGGATGATACCCAATGTTTTAGTTTACCGTTGCAGCCGTTACTAACGGCTGTAATGGCCTGTAACAGTTTTTTCTTCTTTATGGAATATCTCAGAAAGTACTTGGCCGATCTTTGTGAAAATTAGCAGGTATGGTCATTATTGGTCACGAATGATGCCCGATGTTTTAGTTTACCCCGTTATAGCCGTTACTAACGGCTGTAAGGGCTTGTAACGGTTTTCTTCTTTATAGGATATCTCAGAAAGCACTTGGCGGATCTGTCTGAAAATTTGTAGGTATGTTCATTATAGGTCACGAATAATGACCGATGTTTTAGTTTACTGTTATACTCTTACTAGCGGCTGTAACGGCCGGTAACGCTTTTTCTTCTTCATGGAACATCTCGCAAATTACTAGGGCCGATCTTTGTGAAAATTAGCAGGTATGTTCATTATGGGTCACGAATAATGCCCGATGTTTTAGTTTACCGTTATAGCCGTTACTAACGGCTGTAATGGCCTGTAACGGTTGTTTTTCTTCATGACATATCTCAGAAAGTACTTGGCCGATCTTTGTGAAAATTAGCAGGTATGTTCATTATGGGTCACGGATGATGCCCGATGTTTTAGTTTTACCATTATAGCCGTTACTAACAGCTGTAACGGCCTGTACGTTTTTTTTTCTATATGGAATATCTCAGAAAGTACTGGGCCGATGTTTGTGAAACATTAGCAGGTATGTTCACTTGGGTTACGGATGATGCCCGATGTTTTAGTTTACCCTTATAGCCGTTACGAACGGCTGTAACAGCCTATAACGGTTTTTCTTCTGTATGGAATATCTCAGAAAGTACGTGGCCGACATTCTGAAAATTTGTAGTTATGTTCATTTTGGGTCAAGGATGATGCCCCGATGTTTAAATTTACCGTTATAACCGTTACTAACGGTCCATAATGGTTTTCTTCTTTATGGGAAATCTCAGAAAGTACTTGGCCGATCTTTCTGAAAATTTGTAAGTATGCTTATTATAGGTCACATACGATGGCCGATGTTTACCAGAATAGCCATTACTAACGGTTACACCGGCCCAAGACGGTTTTTCCTCTTTATGGAATATCTCACGCGTATTCAGGATAAACTGGGAGTACATTTATATGCTTTGCATCTTGTTAATTTATATAAATGACATAAGTAGAAATCTCTCTCCTGGAACCACTATAAGGCTTTTTGCGGATGACAGCTTAGTATACAGAAAACATTACAATTTAGTATGTACAAAAGCAAACAACATCTTAGCTTTATTATACAGGAATATCAACGACTGCCCCCAAAAGGTTAAGGACGACTGCTATAAAAATACTGGTTAGACCAGTACTGGAATATGGTTGCTCAGTGTGGGATCCTTACAATCTAAAGGACATTGATAACCTCGAAAAGATTCAGAAGAGAACAGCACGGTTCGTAACAGGGAACCATATCAGAGAGAAAAGGAATACTAGGAAGAACATGAGGAAATTAGAATGGAAACCCTTAGAAGAGAGAAGAGCTTTTATTAAACTTAATACCTCCTTCAAAGGCAGAGCTAAACTAATTGATATCCCAATGGAACAACTAGTATTGAATAAAAGTAGCACCAGGAGTGGCGGTCAATCTTATGCCATACCTGCATCAAATATTGACAGCCATTTACATTCATTTTATCCTAGTTCTGTAAGGCTGTGAACTCACTACCGGGTGCCATCAAGATTGCCACAAATGCAGTCTCTTTTAAAAATCAAATTTATGGGCCATGGATGATGCCCGGTGTTTTATTTTACCGCTATAGCCGTTACTAACGGCTGTAACGGCCTGTAACGGTTTTTCTTCTTTATGGAATATCTCCGAAAGTACTTGGCCGATCTTTGTGAAAATGAGCAGGTACGTTCATTATGGGTCACAGATGATGCCCGATGTTTAGTTTACCTCGTTATAGCCGTTACTAACGGCTGTGACGACCTGTAACGGTTTTTTCTTCTTTATGGAATATCTCAGAAAGTACTTGGCCGATCTTTCTGTAATTTTTGTATGTATGTTCATTAATGGTCACGGATGATGCCCGATGTTTTAATTTACCCCGTTATAGCCATTATCAACGGCTGTGATGGCCTGTAACGTTTTTCTTCTTTATGAAATATCTCAGAAAGTACTTGGCCGATCTTTCTGAAAATTTGTAGGTATGTTCATTATGGGTCACGAATAATGAGCGATTTTTAATTTACTGTTATAGCCGTTTCTAACGGCTGTAACGGGTTGTAATGGCCTGTAACGGTTTTTTTCTTCCTTATGGCATATCTCAGAAAATACTCGGCCGATCTTTGTGAAAATTAGCAGGTATGTTCATTATGGGTCACGGATGATGCCTGATGTTTTAGTTTGCCCCATTATAGCGTTACTAATGGCTGTAACGGCCTGTAACGGTTTTTCTTCTTTATGGAATATCTCAGAAAGTACCTAGTCGATCTTTCTGAAAATGTGTAGGTATGTTCATTATGGGTCACGAATAATGAGCGATGTTTTAGCTTACCGTTAGAGCCGTTACTAACGGCTGTAACGGCCAGTAACGGTCTTTCTTCTTTATGGAATATCTCAGAAAGTACTTGGCCGATCTTTGTGGAAAATTAACAGGTATGTTCATTATGGGTCACGGATGATGCCAGATGTTTTAGTTTACCCCGATATAGTCGTTACTAACGGCTGTAACGGCCTGTAACGTTTTTTTTAATGGAATATCTCAGAAAGTAAGTGGTTGTACCACAGCCTGATGAGATTTTGGTGTCCTATGATATCACAGCACTTTTCACCAATGTCCCTGTTAGGGACAGTATTGACATCATCAGTAGGAGGTTACAGGACGACAACAGCCCTAGCAGCGCACCAAACTGTCAGTGGAACACATCTGTGATCTGCTATCCTGCTGCCTCAACACCACCTACTTCACCTTTGAAGGACAGTTCTACCAACAGACCGAGGGTGCAGCCATGGGGTCCCCTGTGAGTCCTATTGTAGCTAACCTCTTTATGGAAGACTTCGAGGAGAAAGATTTGGCATCGTTCCACACACCTCCTCGCTACTGGGGCCACTACATGGACGACACCATGACTGTACGAAAAAGATCAGCGGTCGAAGACCTCACAACCCATCTCAATATAACCAACATCCTGCCATCACGTTCACCTATGAGGTAGAAGAGAATGGCAGTATCACGATGTTGGACACCTACATTACCTGGACAGAGACAGGCCTCGCCCTCTCCGTCTATAGAGAGTTTGTTAGCTTACCCAAGCAGGAACAAAAAACGCATCTTTGCATACAGTGCGGGACAGCAAACTGTCGGTGGACCTCACTCGTTGCCTGTCATGCAGCACTGCCATTTGATTTTGTTTCAATGCAAAGATAGAATCAATAACGTGAAGACAAGATTGTCAAAATTTACATGTGAACTGAAATGCATATATCAAATAGAAAAAATAGCATGCACACCTTAGAAATTGAGCAATTTCAAGACAGCAATTTTTGAAGCAGTTATTGTTAATTACGGCTGTATCTGGTTCTGTATGATGTTTAAGTGTTCTGCCTGCAGTTATGGTCTGGGGCTGGGCTGCCCCCCCCCCCCCCCCCCCCCCTCCTCCTCCTCTCCCTCTCTGTGCCTCTTGCTTTCTAGGTCGGATTAACTCGGATTAACTTATTGAGTTTACTCCCCACATGCAGTAGATAGAATAAGGTAACATGCTTACCAGCGCCAGAGTGGAGCCATTGACCTGAGTGATGCTGAAATGATTTCAAAAAGGGAAAGATTCCGTATTCAGCAATGTTAACCTCTACATAGCACATAATGATAGCTTCTTTGCGTGGTTTAAGACTTTTGTAAACTACATTTCTGCTTGTGGGAAAGTGCATAGTTGTATGAATTAATAAAGACGTTCACAGCAGGTATTATAATACCCATACGCACCCGCCTTTTTCCTCCCTTTCAAAACAACGTAGTCATACAATGATAATATCAGCACATACTCACCTTTCTCCTCCCTTTCAAAACAACGTAATCATACAATAACCTTTTTTTCCCCATAAGATCAGTCCTTTTTGCACATGAAAATGCCAGCTAAAGCACAGGTGAAACTTCGAATTTAAAGAGCACACCCTCGGCCATCTATCCCCCCCCCCCCCCCCTCCTCCACACACACACACATGCACACACTCTCTCTCTCTCTCTCTCTCTCTCTCTCTCTCTCTCTCTCTCTCTCAAAACGGTCGCTTTGTGGGATCACATCCAGTATTATGACAGAAAGCAAACAAACATGTAAAGCTGGAGCGGAGGGTGGTCTTGTAGGAACAGCCAGAGGACAGGCTCGCCACCATGATGACGGGAATGAGTTATATCTCCGATAGAATTTCCCTCTGATCTCTGTCATGCAACTGTCCATTGTCGTCGCCAGTAACTCAAAACGTCAACCCCTATGGTTCACAAACTGTTTCAGTGCTAAGCACACAGAAGCAAACAACAATCGAACATAACGCAACTTTCATGACCCACTCCTCCACTCCCCCCCCCCCCCCCCCCTCATCATACCTCCTCTTCCCTCTTACCAGCATTAGCCGACTGTCGTGTCATGGTCGCAATGGGAACAGCCCACAAAAATGTCTTGCTGTATCATTTGTTCATCTCGATTCGCGCACTTGCTGTTAATGACTTGTCCGGAGGCGCAGATTTTAAAAATCGGCCGAAGTTCGACGCTCTGTCTCTTTCCACGTGTTCAAACCTGAACAACTGGGGCGGCATCTGGGAGTCTTGTATTGCAGACATCAATTTTGCATAGCTGCGAACGGCCGGGACAAAACAGGCAGGTATGTATAGTGCATCGAATTTATGCTAATGAAGTACAAGTTAAACTAATCCAAAGCTGTATAAAGCTTGTGGCGTGGGGCCAGCTACCCTACCCCATAAAGCAAACCACAGCTACAAAAACACCCACCAAAGAACAAATCGGCACCTCAGCCCTGTGGTGTGTGTGTGTGTGTGTGTGTGTGTGTGTGTGTGTGTGTGTGTGTGTGTGTGAGAGAGAGAGAGAGAGAGAGAGAGAGAGAGAGAGAGAGAGAGAGAGAGAGAGAGAGAGAGAGAGAGAGAGAGATTGTACTTCAAAATGTACAACAAAGATATCGTTATTTTTCTTATCCCCCCTCCCCCCCCCTTTTTTTTTTTCTAATCACATTCATTTTTTTATCTTGTTCTTGCTCAATTTATTTTGCTCCCACACACCCATCACCCGCCCCTCGTCCGTTCTTTCCTTCTTTCATCTCATCGATGAGTTGACAGGTTTTCGGCTGGAATTTCTGCTGCTGCAGCTCCTCTTTTCAACGATGATGCTGGTGACTGGTTTGACATCACGTCTGGAGACAGTGTTTGCACTGAGTGTCGTGGCTGGAATGACACGCACGTGCTTCTACACCATGCCTTATGCTGTCACTAAGGACATAGCTCAGAGCATAGTGAGTCATAGTTTATTTCTTGGAAACAGGCCTTATACCGTCAACATTGCATAGCTCCGACCATAGTGAGTCATAGTTATACTCACCATAGTGAATCATAGTTGTACTCGCTTTTATCCCTAAGCCTTCAAGAAAGACTAATACAGACTATTGTAAATTAAACATTCATTTGTTAGTATGCCATGCCCTACGCCCAGAGTAATAATCTTCCAGAACATAGTCACCATTTCTATTTCACTATGAAATTGCGTATGCCATTGCTAGCATTACAGGTAAGATCATATTGCGTCATAATTTTGTTCCTGACACACAATGATATGCAACCGCGGATGACCCATTTGAGACCAGAGAGTTATATATATATATATATATATATATATATATATATATATATATATATAGATATGGAGAGAGAGAGAGAGAGAGAGAGAGAGAGAGAGAGTTAAAACTTCTGTTATAAAAAGTTTAAATTATCACAAATGACGTGCATTAAAACAATGCCATTGTTTTATGCTTTATTTTTTTTACTGTCAAAAGTGTCATCTCGGAATAGGTCGAGCCATGAATATATATCGTTATAAATATCGTCATCAGAATGCTTCAGAATAGTGTGCAGTCGACTAGTTTTTCTGTTGTCTGTGTATGCATGGTCTATCAATGTATCTATATGCAATGATCTCTGGTGAATCACTGCAGTGATTTTATCCACTTTATACAAAGACGATTTTGTTACGTTCTACTGAGATTTCATATCAGCTAGACCTCGATCTTGGTTCAGGGTCATACAGTGAAGAAGACAATGTCAGCTCGTTTGGAAGAAGATGTAAACTGCCTTTTATTAGTAAGAGCACTTACAAAGCGTTTATCCTCGCGTAGGGACCAAGCTATAGGCGCTGTGTACAATCCATGCTCTCCTTTACTCCTCTGACAGCCTGCCTGGGTAAAACTGACTACAGAGTAATCCCTCTGTATTGTAACGCTTTGGCAGAGAGATTTGAGCCCGCTATCCCAGGGTCTTGGTGGTGTTCAGCTTTTGATGCTGACGCATGGACTTACGTGGCCTGGCACGTGCGTGACATGTGTAAGTTGCATGAGGGAGTGTTGTGACCACAGGCGTCCTCTGTAGTGGCGTGGGGAGTAAAGTAAATACTTTGGCCACTGACGAGCCTCAGGGCACTCACAGATGACAAGGGGGGATGAAACAGGGGTGGCTGGCAACGACCATCGCAGCAGTTATGTAAAACTTATGAAAAAAAGTACGGGTCAACAACGAAAGAAAGTAACTTGCTACAAGAAACACACAAGCAAACAGTTGCAAGGGGAAATAATTCAAGGAAAACAAAAATAGTTTCATTTGCGTTGGAAACCAATCGCAACACATATTCATATATCTAGTTTATGTTGAGATGTTCATAGCTAGTTTTCTCTGCATAAAAGATACACATTGTCAAATCTCTTAGGATCAACACGTTTTCAGACTGCATCAAATAAACTAAACAATTGCCATTTGGATAGGAATAGAATCTTGACAAATATTTGTATTGCAAACATTATTTTAGATTTTCAACCAAGAAATGAAATTCGTTTTCAATTTCATTACAAAATGGACAGTGTTTGGGTTGTTCGTTATATCTGTTACTAATTCTTAAATCGCATAATCCCAAATTCTCGAAAGAGCATGCCGGAATTTACCAATTTTGATAATTGACATATCTTTTTTCTGTCTGCAATGTAGATTTGAATGATCTGAAAGCGAGAGAGAGAGAGAGAGAGAGAGAGAGAGAGAGAGAGAGAGAGAGAGAGAGAGAGAGAGAGGATGGTGATGGCTGTCATCATGTCACCCTCTCCCTACCCCTCCACCACCATAAAAAGACTGAATCAACAGTATACCATGCACAGTGTACACAGCAAAAACTTATTATACTTGGAAGTACAAACAGGTGCTCGCTTTTCTTCACAGCTTCAAACAGCCCAGTCAAAAGAATGAGCAAGCTGTGGCAGATACAGACTGGGAAAATGGCTTCACTTCCTCTGCCCATGTCTATCAACCACGCTATCCACTCTTTGTCAGACAAGTTAGATCTCAGAGCAAAATACGTTATCATCAGCAGCAGCATCTTCCACAATTTCCATCGTACAACCAGGGAAAAAATCATATCCAAATTCATCTGTGCCTTCATGCCTTATTCCTATAGAAGTTTTAACTTTTTTTCTACCACTCTTCCTATGATGAGTTTGTGTCAAATTCTACATGGTTGGCACATTCCCAATCAGTGACCTTAGAAGGCTGTAGCAGCAGTATTCTAGGTGACAAGCTTGCCCAGTATGACAGTACGGCTACGACATTGTTGCAGGATCACCGACGTGGTTCAGCAGTTGTGTCATGCCTGTTTAATGGGAAGCCTTATAACATGCAGGAATTGTTAGCTCCATGTGATTGACTGACCCTGGGATGGGATGTAATGGTGTGTAGGGAGAAATGGGGTGGGCGTACAAAGTGTGAAAGGTAGGTTTGATTAAGTCACTAAATGGGCATAGAAGAGGAGACAATGAATTATCAATGAACCAAAAATAAACAAACCTGTGCTAAACTCCCCCTTTACGTCTTCGTCCTTCTCTGCTTGTTGTTCTGTCCAGGCCTGTACCAGCAGCAGCAAAAGCCCAGTGAGTCTGGTCATGTCCCTGGTGGCCGCCACTGTACCTCTAGCCTTCTGTGTGCTGTTCACCTGGGCAGGCGCTTTAGAGGAGCTCACAGGAAACCCCTCTGCCCCACCGTGGCTGGGAACTGTCTATGGAGTACTTGGAATGACTGCCTTTCTGTTTGTTGGCAAAGTGTAATGATGAGGAAAAAATACTTTTGCTTACAGCAGGAGTGTTATTGAACATTTAGAAAACAATATCTTAAAACGAAGGCTGTGAAGGTATGTTTTACCCTAACACAGAGCGAGTTCATACCGTTTGAAATGTTTTGAACCTGTATGGAAACTTTGTTTGTTCATTGGAGATATCAGTTACGCTGGCAGGATAATCTACTAGGATTTTGAGTGTCCACCTTGCTTATATGTAAATAGTTCTCAATTCAGCAAGTGACTAGGACCCAATAGCAATCCTGAAGTACTTTTTACAAAGTAAACAGCTGTTGTCTCTTGTTCACGCTGAAATCACTTTGGAGGAACAATACCACGATGTAAACATTCACTGGAGAAGGATTTCTTCTCGTATCCCTTTCTCCTTTGAACGCCAATTGGTTCGCCTAGAAAATCATGTGATCTTGACCCATTGCCTGCATCCATCCTGTTCCACTGTATTGATGTTTTGCTCTCCTTCATAACCCATGTCATAAATGCTTCCCTCTCGTATGGCGTTTTTTCCCCAATAACACAAATCTTCTGTTGTTCGTCCCCTTCTCAAAAAGCCTTCTCTGGATCCAAATTCACTCAAAAATTACAGACCTGTCTCGAATCTCCCCTTCCTTGCATAGGTCTCTCGAGAAAATCGTACTTGTTCAGCTCTCAGTTCACCGTACTCAAAATGAGTTGAATGACCCTCACCAATCTGCTTACAAGGCTGGCCATAGCACACAGAGACCGCTCTCCTGAAAGTTGTAAACGATCTCCCGCTTGCCTGATGATGACAAAGTCTCCCTTCTCTCTCTTTTAGATCTTTCCGCGGCATTTGACACCATTGATTATGACATTTTCCTTTCTAGACTCCAAACTTCTATTGGCATTCAGGGCGCTGTTCTTGCGTGGGTTAGGTCCTATCTCAATGATCGTTCCCAGAGAATTGTTGTCAATGGTTTTTCTTCTTTCTTCATCTCCTACATCTCTAACCTGTGGGGTACCGCAAGGTTCCGTCCTTGGGTCTGTTCTATTTGCTCTGTATGTCAGACCTGTGTCAGACATTATAGATCAGCATTCATTGCTGCATGAGAGTTTTGCTGATGACACCCCAGTGTGGGGTGAAGTGTTCAACATTCAGATGCTTCACTCGGAAATACCCAGCTGTCTAACAGCAATTGAGAAAGTCAATCCATTAACAAGACTGTTCTTAAACATGTCCCTCAAGGCTGCTTGAACAGTGTTCACCTGCTCTCGAACTTTTTTCTCTTAGAAGTATGAGTTGTATGTGAACATCCAGGTTGTGTGTGTGTGTGTGTGTGTGTGTGTGTGTGTGTGTGTGTGTGTGTGTGTGCGCGCGTGCGAGCGTCCGTGCGTCCGTGCGTGTGCGTGTGTGTGTGTGTGTGTGTGTGTGTGTGTCTTTTAAACTGCAATATACATTCCATTGTACTATCAGAACCTTCCCCCACCCCCACCCCCAGGAAAAAAAAAATCACTATTAACACACATATCTCAAATGTCTTTTTTTCACAATAGTTTTGCAACTGGGGACTGAGCAATAACCAAAGCAATATCAAAAAAGCAAGGGTTATTTACCACACTATCAACATTGTCAGAATTGTTTATAAAAATATTCTTCTCCTTATAAGCTGGGATTAGTATAGGGCATTCAAATAAAAGATGACAAATTGAGATATTCTCCTGACATATACGGCATTCAAATAAAAGAGACGACGAAGATATTCTCCTGACATATACACGCTGTACCTCGTGAATATTTGTATTCCATGTATTTAACCGTAATTTATGAATTAATCTGGCTAGATACCTTGGACATGATGGCAGAACGAATAATTTCTCATTAAGGTGTTTCTTCCGCATATTCTTTTCCAATCGCTGGATCAATTCATGCGGAGAAAATTTACGACTTTGTTGAAGGGTGTTTCAGAAATTGTACAAGCTCCCTGCTTTGCCAATTTGTCTGCTCATTCATTTCCTTTTAAGCCACAATGTGAAGGAACCCAGCAAAAATCAACTGCTATACCTCGGGAAAGTAAACAATGTAATAGATGCTTAATTTCAAAAAGAATATCAGTTCTAATTTTAGATTTCCAGTGCTTTAATGATTGTAAAACTGATTTTGAATCAACACAAAATAGCACACTATAAAATGATACTGGCGTGTCATATAAGATATAATTCAGAGCTTTCATAATTGCATATAGCTCTGATGTATAAATTGAAAATTCTCTGCCTAGTAGAAAGACTTTTGCACATTTAAGGATGGTATAGTGAATCCAGCACCACTGTCAGACGTTTCCATTATTGAACCATCTGTAAATATTTTTAAATGATTTGGATAAGTCTTTTCGAGATGTTCTCGTTCTCGAACTTCATTTACTAGAATATTTACATTGTCATCTTTCTCAAAAAGTAGTATATTCATCATCAATTTTTGCGTTGAGATGCTCCCATGGGGGCATTTGAGGAACAATAGGAACCTCCGAAATTGCATCAATATCAATACTACATTCTGACATAAGCTCACAAGTGAAATTTCTAATTGGCTGTATGTATGATATATTTTTAGACCTTTTGGGGTATTCCTTGTTGGAATCCATAAGAATTTCATCAGTAACAGAGTTTTTTTTTTACAGATAGGCCTCTTACAACGTATTTGGACACATCCAACGTTCGTTGTTCATTAAGAGGTAAAATGTTTGTCTCCTTATAGCATTTCATTGTGTTTGTGTGCACTGGAACACCCAAAGCTAATTTTAAAGCTTTACTATCTAAGCTTTGCAGTTTTTTAAAAGGTAGTTAGATGCAGAGAAGTATACTTCCTGTCCATATATAATTTTGATCGATCGAACTAACGATGTATATAAATGTAAAAGTGCGGTACAGTCTTGACCCCATGGTTGACAACATATAATTTTGAGCAAATTTAATCTTTTCCTAGCTTTATCTATCAAATTTCCAATATGCTTTTTCCAGTTCAGCTTCGGTGTTAAAAACACTCTAAGAACTTGACTGTTTGCTTATATTGTAGAACATTGTCGTCAAGAATAAGGTTGGGCAGAGCCTTTGGGTTTTCGCCATTATTAAAAAGCATTAAACAAGTTTTCTCACCAGATAATTCAAGACCGTTCTCTTTCATGTAAGCAGACAGTCTGTCCAATTCTCCTTGATACATTGTCTGTACAAATTTTACTGCCCTTTTATTCGAGTGCTTCCTTAATGAAGTAGTATTAATCCAAATGGCAATATCATCTGCATACTGCACTACATTGGTGGTTTTTGACAATGCCTTTGGGAGATCATGTATAAGGATCGTAAATAATAAAGGTGCAATAACAGAACCCTGAGGAATGCCCATATCTATTTTCCTGAATGATGAATATATTTTTCCAATTCGTGTACATATATTTCTTCCTTCTAGAAAGTTTTTTTATATAATCATACATATTCCCAGAAATACCAATATTTTTCAGTTTATACACAATAATCGAGCATGCCAAAACACGGTCGTATGCTTTCTTTACATCAGAGAATGTAGCTAGCGTACTTTTTCTGCGTGAAAATTGCTTTTTTATATGAGAAGTTAGTTTCACTAAATGATCAGTTGTGCAACGCCCTTTTCTGAATCCAGCTTGCTGACTGGAATAATGTCATTTTTTCCCACAATAATATAATAAAGGTGTTTGTACAACTTTTTCAAGAAGTTTACCAACATGGGATGTAAAGCAATGGGTCTATAGCTATTTACAGATGTTCTCGTTTTACCTTCTTTTGGTACTGGTACTACCACTGAACTTTTCCAGATTGTAGGAATAGTGCCGTACGTCCAACATTTTTGGAACAACGAATGTAGTGATATTTTCCACGAAGAAGGCAAGTGGCGAAGAAGCTCGTAAGAAATACCATCAAGGCCCCACTGCTGAATCATAAGATGTAATGGATTCTATCGCTTCAAGAAGTTCTGATGATTGTAATGGAGAAATTAAGTAGTTATTATTGTGTGGTATGGGACTCTTATATTGTTCTTTTTGTTCCTCTTTATGTCTATATGGCTTGATTTCTGCTGGAAGATTTACAGCTCGACTATTTTCCGAAAAGAAATGGGAGAAAGCTTCCGCCTTATCCATTGTGCTTGGAAATTCTTTTGTTAATTTTACAAGGTAAGCTTGTGTTTTGTAAACATTTTTCATTTGTTTTACTTTTTTTCCAACTTTTAAACATATCCTTCGATTCTTTTACTTCGGTCTCACAAAATTCTACCCAGTACCCAGTTTTTCTTTTTTGTTTGAGCAATAATTTTATTACATTTGTTCTTTTCTTGCTTCATAAATACAAAATTTTCTTCTGTCTTATTTCGTTACCAAGCCTTGTAACTTTGTCGCTTTGATTTAACAGCTAGTCTACATTCTTCCGTCCACCATACATTACCCACATATTTACCAATCTTTTAAAATTTACATTTAGGGATAGAATGCTCGGCTGCTAACAGTATGACTTGCTGAAAATTAGAATAAAATAAATTAACATCATCGTTCTCAATGTATGTTGTGTTATACGATGCAAGAAAAATCTGGTAGGCATCCCAGTTGGCAAGTTTATAATCAAACTTTGGAATTTTGTCTTCGATGTCTGTTACATCATTATTTATGTCATCATCAAAGATTATAGTAATGGGAAGGTGATCACTTCCCAAACAATCTTCTCCTATAGACCAATTACAGTTTACTGCAATGCTAGGTGAAACTAAGGATAAATCTATCGCCGCTAGGTTTGTGAGTTGAAATATCTGGAATTCTTGTGATTCGACCATCATTTAATAAAACTAAAGAGGAATCAGTGATATTTTCAACGAATCTGTTGGATGAAACTTTAGAACACCCAGAATCCCAAATGGTGCATGGGCATTAAAGTCGCCAACAATGATGATCCATTTCTTACTTGTTAAATTTGTATTCTTCAGCCAGTCTGTGTTATCCTCTTGGGGTCCATTAGGATAATATACAGAAAGTACATTGTAAACTGAGTCTTTGTTCACTTTGATTACAGCACCTGTAGCAAATACACCTTCATCTTCCTGCGGCACCGGAAATGGAACGATCCTAGTAAATTCCAGGTCCCGTCTGATGTAAAGAGCAGTCTGGACTTTTTTGTTTGATTCACTGACTGTGTAAAGTGGAGGGTAGAAATAATTCTCCAAATTAGGTAGTCTGTGCTTTTCCACATTCAGAGACTGAAGTGCTAGCACAGAGTGGGTTTCCCTCCAGAACATGATTTTCAAAAGCTAATAAATTACTGGGAAGTGATCTGGCATTCCACTGAAAAAATTTGAAACAATCCTTTTGCTTAGCTTTCATGGCAAACTGCAAGTTGTAACATAACTGCTGTTATGCAAATGTTGTCATCTTTAACCGACATTGTATCATATGTCAGACTATTTGCAAAAGCTTCCCAATTGGCTAATTTATAATTATAATTTGGGATCTTGTCTTCAACATCTGATATGTCAGTGCTAACTTCATCATTCAAAATTTATTGTGATTGGAAGGTGATCACTTCCAAGGCAGTCTTCTCCAGTGGACCAATCGCAATCAATTGCTAGATTTGGAGATACCAGCGACAAGTCTATAGCAGCTGGTTTGTGTGTTGATACATCTGGGATTCGAGTAACTCATCCATCATTTAACAAGATTGAACTGGAATCAACAATATTTTCTAGAAATCTGTTAGAAGACACCTTTGAACATTCTGTATCCCAAAAAGGAGCATGGGCATTAAAATCGCCGAGAATTCTCCATTTCTTAGAAGTGAAATCGATGTTTTTCAGCCTGTCCGTATTATCATCTTTTGGGCCGTGGGGATAATACACTGAAATGACATTATAAACTGAGGTGTCATTAACTTTTTTATCGCAGCCCCTACAGAAAAACAGTCTTCAGAATCTTGTCCTGGGCAAAGAAAACTTGTGGAAGATTGTAAATCACATTTAACATA
>JADBJO010003078.1:137500-155000 GCA_016801955.1 Conus betulinus
AACGAACGAACGAACGAACACACACACACACACACACTCACACACACACACACACAACACACACACACACGCACACACACACACACACACACACGCACACACACACACACACTAACACACTACCACGCATAGATGGGTTCGTGCCCACATGCCCATGCACACGTATCTACACATACATGCCAAGAGTCACGCAAACGCGCTCATACAATGATCATAATTCCAAGGATAAGTACCGAGCACCGTTCCAGCAACTTACAGAGCAGCTAGGTGTTGCAATGACTGCAAGAAATATTGAATTATAAACAAAGCTTGCTCTTATGTCTCAGATTGTAGAAATAGTGGGGTGGTAAGCCTTCATATCTGCAGTGGTAGATGATTCTGCCTAACTGACAGTATGTGCTTGAGTGGGTGAACTGGGAATAAATAAATGCTTCTCAAAATGAACCTTCAGCAAGCTTATAGTCTCCAAAAAAGGGAGACCATCACCAATGGGGAGAAAGCTCACTAACATATAACTCCTGGTCAGATACCGGTATTTCGAAACCTGATTGTTTCTCCTCAGTGACGCGGGAGTGGTAATTTGACTCCTCTGCCTTTTCGGTTTTAAGAAGAATGCTATACTAGAAAAAGGCTGGTGTGCATACCATAGTATGTTTGTTGAGTTTCAAAAAACTTACTAAAGGTGCCACCTAAGAAGCAAAAGAAAATCATGAAAGAGCAAAACAAGCTACATTTTCTTGTGAAAAGTAGAAAATGTAAAACGATAACCTCTTAAGACACAAGTGCTGAGGGCCAGTTCTTGGAATGAATCCGCAAGGGACTAAATTACAATGAAACAATAAATTCCAAGGATAAGTACCGAGCACCGTTCCAGCAACTTACAGAGCAGCTAGGTGTTGCAATGACTGCAAGAAATATTGAATTATAAACAAAGCTTGCTCTTATGTCTCAGATTGTAGAAATAGTGGGGTGGTAAGCCTTCATATCTGCAGTGGTAGATGATTCTGCCTAACTGACAGTATGTGCTTGAGTGGGTGAACTGGGAATAAATAAATGCTTCTCAAAATGAACCTTCAGCAAGCTTATAGTCTCCAAAAAGGGAGACCATCACCAATGGGGAGAAAGCTCACTAACACATATAACTCCTGGTCAGATATACCGGTATTTAGAAACCTGATTGTTTCTCCTCAGTGACCGCGGAAAGTGGTAATTTGACTCCTCTGCCTTTTCGGTTTTAAGAAGAATGCTATACCAGAAAAAGGCTGGTGTGCAAGGAAGAGGAAGACACGAGCATTGACAACGAAAAGACAGAACAAACCAATGTTGTAGTGTAACTGAAGACAGCTGGCAAACAAAGCAAGGAAAAGACAGAAGGAACCAATGCTGTCGTGCAACTACGCAGCAAAGCCCACACAGCGAGTAACAGAGCCAGCGCTATGCCGTCCGCCAGGATCTCCTCTAACTTCTCAGTCTGCTCTGTGGAATGTCGTCCTGTGGGCAACGCCAAAAGCCGTTGACAATGACTGGCGGAGATAATCAATGAGTACATAACTTCACTTGTTTTATATAACCCCGCTAGGCTTCTACCAGGCTTATACCTGGCGTGGTCTGGCACCAGCCGGCTAGCGTCCAACTCACTGCATCAGTCTTCATGTCATTAGCGCCTGACAGACCAACGGTAGATGAGACGTAATCACCGATAATCACACCACACGACAGATCTGCACTGCTGGCTGTCCTGAGCTATGACTTTGTCGCCCCCCCCCCACCCCCCCCCCCTGTGCTCGGTACTTATCCTTGGAATTTATTGTTTCATTGTAATTTAGTCCCTTGCAGATTCATTCCAAGAACTGGCCCTCAGCACTTGTGTCTTAAGAGGTTATCGTTTTATATTTTCTACTTTTCACAAGAAAATGTAGCTTGTTTTGCTCTTTCATGATTTTCTTTTGCTTCTTAGGTGGCACCTTTAGTAAGTTTTTTGAAAACTCAACAAACATACTATGGTATTGCACACCAGCCTTTTTCTGGTATAGCATTCTTCTTAAAACCGAAAAGGCAGAGGAGTCAAATTACCACTTTCCGCGGTCACTGAGGAGAAACAATCAGGTTTCGAAATACCGGTATCTGACCAGGAGTTATATGTTAGTGAGCTTTCTCCCCATTGGTGATGGTCTCCTTTTTGGAGACTATAAGCTTGCTGAAGGTTCATTTTGAGAAGCATTTATTTATTCCCAGTTCACCCACTCAAGCACATACTGTCAGTTAGGCAGAATCATCTACCACTGCAGATATGAAGGCTTACCACCCCCCTATTTCTACAATCTGAGACATAAGAGCAAGCTTTGTTTATAATTCAATATTTCTTGCAGTCATTGCAACACCTAGCTGCTCTGTAAGTTGCTGGAACGGTGCTCGGTACTTATCCTTGGAATTTATTGTTTCATTGTAATTTAGTCCCTTGCGGATTCATTCCAAGAACTGGCCCTCAGGACTTGTGTCTTAAGAGGTTATCTTTTTATATTTTCTACTTTTCACAAGAAAATGTAGCTTGTTTTGCTCTTTCATGATTTTCTTTTGCTTCTTAGGTGGCACCTTTAGTAAGTTTTTTGAAAAAAACTCAACATACTATGGTATTGCACACCAGCCTTTTTCTGGTATAGCATTCTTCTTAAAACCGAAAAGGCAGAGGAGTCAAATTACCACTTTCCGCGGTCACTGAGGAGAAACAATCAGGTTTTCGAAATACTGGTATCTGACCAGGAGTTATATGTTAGTGAGCTTTCTCCCCATTGGTGATGGTCTCCCTTTTTGGAGACTATAAGCTTGCTGAAGGTTCATTTTGAGAAGCATTTATTTATTCCCAGTTCACCCACTCAAGCACATACTGTCAGTTAGGCAGAATCATCTACCACTGCAGATATGAAGGCTTACCACCCCACTATTTCTACAATCTGAGACATAAGAGCAAGCTTTGTTTATGATTCAATATTTCTTGCAGTCATTGCAAGACCTAGCTGCTCTGTAAGTTGCTGGAACGGTGCTCGGTACTTATCCTTGGAATTTATTGTTTCATTGTAATTTAGTCCCTTGCGGATTCATTCCAAGAACTGGCCCTCAGCACTTGTGTCTTAAGAGGTTATCGTTTTATATTTTCTACTTTTCACAAGAAAATGTAGCTTGTTTTGCTCTTTCATGATTTTCTTTTGCTTCTTAGGTGGCACCTTTAGTAAGTTTTTTGAAAACTCAACAAACATACTATGGTATTGCACACCAGCCTTTTTCTGGTATAGCATTCTTCTTAAAACCGAAAAGGCAGAGGAGTCAAATTACCACTTTCCGCGGTCACTGAGGAGAAACAATCAGGTTTCGAAATACCGGTATCTGACCAGGAGTTATATGTTAGTGAGCTTTCTCCCCATTGGTGATGGTCTCCCTTTTTGGAGACTATAAGCTTGCTGAAGGTTCATTTTGAGAAGCATTTATTTATTCCCAGTTCACCCACTCAAGCACATACTGTCAGTTAGGCAGAATCATCTACCACTGCAGATATGAAGGCTTACCACCCCACTATTTCTACAATCTGAGACATAAGAGCAAGCTTTGTTTATAATTCAATATTTTTGCAGTCATTGCAACACCTAGCTGCTCTGTAAGTTGCTGGAACGGTGCTCGGTACTTATCCTTGGAATTTATTGTGTTCATTGTAATTTAGTCCTTGCGGATTCATTCCAAGAACTGGCCCTCAGTACTTGTGTCTTAAGAGGTTATCGTTTTATATTTTCTACTTTTCACAAGAAAATGTAGCTTGTTTTGCTCTTTCATGATTTTCTTTTGCTTCTTAGGTGGCACCTTAAGTAAGTTTTTTGAAAACTCAACAAACATACTATGGTATTGCACACCAGCCTTTTTCTGGTATAGCATTCTTCTTAAAACCGAAAAGGCAGAGGAGTCAAATTACCACTTTCCGCGGTCACTGAGGAGAGAAAACAATCAGGTTTCGAAATACCGGTATCTGACCAGGAGTTATATGTTAGTGAGCTTTCTCCCCATTGGTGATAGTCTCCCTTTTTGGAGACTATAAGCTTGCTGAAGGTTCATTTTGAGAAGCATTTATTTATTCCCAGTTCACCCACTCAAGCACACACTGTCAGTTAGGCAGAATCATCTACCACTGCAGATGTGAAGGCTACCACCCCACTATTTCTACAATCTGAGACATAAGAGCAAGCTTTGTTTATAATTCAATATTTCTTGCAGTCATTGCAACACCTAGCTGCTCTGTAAGTTGCTGGAACGGTGCTCGGTACTTATCCTTGGAATTTATTGTTTCATTGTAATTTAGTCCCTTGCGGATTCATTCCAAGAACTGGCTCTCAGTACTTGTGTCTTAAGAGGTTATCGTTTTTATATTTTCTACTTTTCACAAGAAAATGTAGCTTGTTTTGCTCTTTCATGATTTTCTTTTGCTTCTTAGGTGGCACCTTTAGTAGTTTTTTGAAAACTCAACAAAACATACTATGGTATTGCACACCAGCCTTTTTCTGGTATAGCATTCTTCTTAAAACCGAAAAGGCAGAGGAGTCAAATTACCACTTTCCGCGGTCACTGAGGAGAAACAATCAGGTTTCGAAATACCGGTCTGACCAGGAGTTATATGTTAGTGAGCTTTCTCCCCATTGGTGATGGTCTCCTTTTTTTGGAGACTATAAGCTTGCTGAAGGTTCATTTTGAGAAGCATTTATTTATTCCCAGTTCACCCACTCAAGCACATACTGTCAGTTAGGCAGAATCATCTACCACTGCAGATATGAAGGCTTACCCACCCACTATTTCTACAATCTGAGACATAAGAGCAAGCTTTGTTTATAATTCAATATATATATATATATATATATATATATATATAGAGAGAGAGAGAGAGAGAGAGAGAGAGAGAGAGAGAGAGAGAAAGTCGCAATATATATATATTTTTTTCTTTTTTTAACTACGCGATAGAATAAAACGGAGAAAAAATATCCTCGATGAACGTGTCAAATTCGTGACAAGATGGTCTCTTTCTGTAACAACGTTAAACGAAAACAATTAAATATTACATTGGGGATGAATGCTTTACACCCAGTTATAGTTCATACAGTTCTCAATCTATTTCAATGGTTTTCTGGAAGAATTGTGCGTGTAGGTATCATCGACGTCAATCGTAGGTAAACGAATATATGTATGGGCAGCATTTATGTAAGAACAGATGTAGCATAGTGGTAAAGACAATTTCAACTCATGTGATAACTGTATGCCTTTTTGCATGTATGTCCGACTGTTTTGCTATGCGCATGTGTGTAGGTTCTATATGGGAGAGGGTATGATTGTCATCATATATATATATATATATATATATATATATATATATATATATATATATATATATATATATATATATATTTAACGTCCCTTGAGGAAGACCAAAAGAGGTCGAAATATTTGGAGATATTCAACATGGTTGTTGTTTAGTTCTTTGTTTTGGATGTTTATAGATAGATAGATAGATAGATAGATAGATAGATAGATATTATGTAAGTGATTCACCATTTCCTACGTAAATGTATGTATGCATATGTGCCAGTGTTACTTTAGGAATGAGTCGCTAAAACATGATGGCTTTTTGTACATATGGTGAAGTGTGAAGGAAATTAAGCATACAAAGATAAGACACAGCTTAATTCAAATGCGCACTCGTCATCAGCAACAGGGGAATAGATAATTTATCCCATCCGATATCGTCTTCCTTTTCTGTCCTCAAATGCGAGTTTCCACAAAACATAAGAAATGGATCTCCATCGTTTTTTTTTTTCCCCTTTGACTGCATTTTTAAAGTCAGCATTTATAACAACCAACCAACCAACCAGCCAGCCAACCAACCAACCAGCCAACCAAACAAAACCCACTCAAAAGATGTGTGCGCTAAAAAGGAGTAAGACCACAGAACTCCTACCCTGCTTAGCCCGGTTTTTGTTTGTTTGTCTGTTTGTTTGTCTTGTGTTTTTTAACAGGACATTATAGGTAAAATAATGCGTTACATCCGTTTCAGACTGTAGCCCATAGAAAGGTTTCCAACCGTACAAATGAAATTAAGTTCAACGATAAAGCGGGAAAGAAAAGTATAACACCTTACCGTGCTGGTTAATGGTGACGTAAAAAAGTCAATTATTCCAGTTCGCAAAGATGCCCACACCACTCTAGCCCTCCTGTTTCTGTCGGGACCACATGAACATCGCTGCCCCAACTCTCTCTTTCACTGGCGTGCTGTTTGTGGAGTTACTCTTTGTTTGAGATTACAAACGGAAAAAAAAGTCCCTGACCTTTGACCCTCCAAACCTGCGACTGACACTCACAACTTGACCCCGGTTACCTGTGACCACGGGCTGGGCATGTTGGTGACTCCCAGCTGTCATTTAATTAATGGTGTGTCAGCCACCACTAGGCGATCGGCCAATCGGCAAATCCTGAGGCCAGTCTCTCTCTCTCTCTCTCTCTCTCTCTCTCTCTCTCTCTCTCTCTCTCTCTGTCAAGGTCCCTCTCTCATTCTCTGTCTCTTTCTCCCTGTCTCTGCCTCTGTCGCTTTCTGTCTTTTGTCTTTGTCTCTGTCTGTCTGTCTGTCTTTCTCTCTCTGTTTCTGTCTTTTCCTCTGTATTTTTCTTTCATTCTATCTCTATCTCTCTCTCTCTCTGCTCTCTCTCTCTCTCTCTCTCTCTCTCTCTCTCTCTCTCTCTCTCTCTCTCTCTCTCTCTCTTATCTGTCTGTGTATCTCTCTGTTTGTCCATGTGTCTCTGTCTGTGTCACTCTCTGTGTCTCTGTCTCTGTCTCTCTCTCTCCCCTCTTTCTCTCTCTCCCTCTCTGTCTGTCTGTCTCTCTCTGTCTGTCTGTCTGTCTGTCTGTCTCTCTCTCTCTCTCTCTCTCTCTCTCTCTCTCTCTCTCTCTCTCTCTCTCTCAGCACGCTACACCACATCACAGCACGTTACGCCACATCACATTGTATCACATCACATCAAACAGCAGCACACCAAACCACAGCATATCACAACACATCACGTCACATTCCATTACATCATGACATATCACAGCACACCACATCACACCACACCACCACACCACACACACATCACACCACACCACACCACACCACACCACATCACATTACACTACATCATTTCACGTCACGTCACTCTGCATCATGAAACATCACATAACAAAATCACACCAAATCACACACCATACTACTTCACATCAGATCATAGCACAACACACTACACTGCACAACCACATCACACCACACCACATTGGGCATTACACTACACCACGTTATACCACCACACACACACACATCACACCACACCACACTATAATCGCTACATTACACCACGCCACGCTATGTCGCTACACCACACCAAACTATACTACCACATCACACTACACAACTCTATACCACCACATCACACCACACCACACTATATGGCCACATCACACCACACCACACTATATTGCTTCATCACACCATACAATACTATACCACCACATCACACTGCACCACACTATACCGCCACATCACACCACACCACACTATATGGCCACATCACACCACACCACACTCTATTACTACATCACACCACGAGACACTATATTACTGCATCACACTATACGACAGGTAGGTAGGGACTCAAGGTCCTGACCAGCGCGTTGGGCTAATGCGTAGGTCAGACATCTGCTGAGTCGTAGCCACGAGACCCTCTTCTACAATTCTCTCATCTTAGTTGTTAATTCGTTTATCGATCAGCTTCAAATCATGCGTAGTGTGGTCTCAAAGCTTAGTGGATGTGGTGTAGCGTATATGGACCAGTCCGCACGCAGTGACGCCTCCTTGATGAAACTGAAACTGAAATACGACACTATATTACTATATCACACCACCGGACACTATACCGTCACATCACACCACACCATTCTATTCTGCCACATCGCACGACATCACTCTGTAAGACCATGATGCACCCCACCCCACTATACAACCACATCAAATCACATCAGCCACACTGTACCAACACGTTACAGGACGACAATAAACTTCACATCAAGTCATGCCACACTACACCAGATCATATCATGCCTCAGCACACTATAGCACCACATCAAATCAGGTTGCCTCGCACTATACCAGTACATCATAAACCAAGGTTCCGTGTGCGAAGGCACGCATAAGATCTTACACACACATAAAAATCCTGTCACCAACTTTTGGAAGAGAAGGCCAGTTTGGCTGTTGGTATGGATGACACGTTATACATAGCATGCACCCTTTGTAAGAAGTGGAAAGAATGAAGGAAGTAAGGAAATTGAGTGATCGATATTGAACGATATTGACTGGATCACACGGGAAACGACTGAATGAAGCGCCAGTGGTAGCTCTTCAGTTGGCACTACCCAGGTAGGCAGCCCGTTGTGTAAACGAGTGTGGATTGTAAAACTCTTAGAGCTTGGTCTCTAGCTGATAATAGGCGCTATATAAGTATTCATAAAAATAATGTTAATAATAATAATAAGTAGAAAGAAACTCGTGGAGAGCGTGGCAGCAGAGAGTCCTCAGAAGAGAAGCCCCCTTCAAGCAAGTGTTTCGGCCCTTATCTCCTGACACTCGGGGGGGGGGGGGGGGGGGGGGGGGGGGCACACCGGTTCATGACTCCGATGTCCCTCTGCTGCCCTTTTTTTCCCATCTTGGGACGAGCCATGGCTGGGATTCGAACCCATGCCCCTCTGGACACATGCTCATTTTCCACGTAATGACTCGCGCACTAACCACTGAGCTACTGGGGGACACCTGATATTTGTAGGAAAGTTAAGCCTTATGAAGTTCACTTTTGTTCCTCCTTAACCAGATCCAGCTTGAACACCTCTCTGCCGCTTCTGCCATTGCTTTCAGGGGCTCTGGTTTTTTTTTTCCCTCCCTGCAACTGAGAGCTGTTTCATGAGGCTGTATGCAGACGTTCCTACAAACCCTCTAGCTCCAATTTCTGCATTGAGGACTTTGACCTGATAGCCTTCTCTCCTAAGGCTGTTTGCCAGATCAGCATACTTTTCAGTCCTGTAGATTTGAGCTGCCTCCATTCTGTTCTCATATGGCACCGTGAGAGCTCGATCATGATCAGCTGCTTGGTTGACTGAGAGTGGACTACTATGTCTGGTCTCATGCTACTCTTGCTGATGATCTCTGGGTGCCTCTTCCATTGTGGGAGGTCTGCAGTGCACTCCCAGTCATCTGTCCCGTCCAGCAGACTCTGCCTGCATGTTCCGAGTGGCACTGTTGTTCCTGGCCATGATTCGTTGCCTTCTGCCGTGAGGTAATATAATAATAATAATAATAATAATAATAATAATAATAATAATAATGATAATAATAACAATAACAATAACAATGATAATAATAATATCACATCACATGCCACATCACACCATACCACACTATAGCACCTCATCACATCACATGACACCACACTATACCACCACATCGCATCACGTAACTCCACACACTGCCACCACATCACATCACATTTAAGATTTGTTTCAATTTCCACCTGCAGGTATCTCACTTTGAACATAAAATTATATGTTAAAACATGTGACATACACACAGCTAATGCATAGTCACCCGACTTAGAAACTTAGTTTCCGTTACAGTTCTTCGGGCTGGTCAGTGAAAGCCGACACAGGATCTCAGAGTAGGGGGAGATAAACGTTTTCCTGTGTGGTATGCACCAGTGTGTGTCACTGACAGCGATCAGTCTTACAGCCTTTGGTGCAGCAGTCAAGTGGGGAGACTCGATGTCCCTTTGTTGTGTGCTATGCTACACATCAGGCCTTAGATGCTTGTCTGATTGGCAGGCTGTCAGAAAAAAAAAACCACACACGACAGTCAATAGTATCGTTTTTAGAAGAAGTGGGGGTGGACGTGGTGTTAGTGATGTAAGGGGGAGGGGGAGGGGGCGGTGGGAGGGAGTGTGTTTGATCTGGAAAGGACAAGTCATCTCCCAACACCTGCAGTGCATATACCAGAAATCTGCTTTTTTTTCCCATCACTAGTAAGAGAGAGGGTGGAGGTGGCATTTTGATATGCAAACTTTTGTAACAGAGAAAACATTCTGAGTCCTTCTCTGTCTCTCTCTGTCTCTCTGTCCTCTGTCTGTCTGTCTGTCTGTCTGTCTGTCTGTCTCTCTCTCTCTCTCTCTCTCTCTCTCTCTCTCTGTATTTCTTTTCTTTTCTTTTCGTCACTGATACTTTTATAGCATGTGGCCGTAGGTACAATGTGCATGGTATTTTCTTTTATGGTACGTGTTGTTTCTCTTGATTCCTCAGGTCCTCAATATCTACCAGATCTCTCTTTCCATCTTGACAATCCTTCCGCTCCCTCTCCTGTCCCGTCTTGAGCTGCTTTTTTTTTTCTTTGACGCTTTGCTTGCTCTTCGATGAACCTTGACCGCTCGAGACTATACATTGTGTAGATAAAGCGCTGGGGTGGGGGTGGGGGGGGGGGGGGGGGGCGGAACAATGATAATGATGTGATAAGAAGGCAGCTTTAATTCTTTTTGAAAACATAAATGAGTGAAATGGTAATGTAGTGATTGCCTTGGAACGCTAAATTCAGCTTCTTGGTTGTAAAACATCAGTCATACACTAAGAAATATACCTGCCTTTCCCTTTCTTTCTCGTCAAAGCATGAACACACACACACACACACACACACACACACACACACACACACACACACACACATGCATAATGATAATAATAATAACAGTGATAACAATAATAATGGTAATAAGAAATATAGAACTGTTATTGCTATCATTAGTGATGTTGTCATCATTATTATTATTGTAATTATTATCATCATCATCATCATCATCATCATCATTATTATTATTATTATCATTACATTATTATTATTATTATCATCATCATCATCATCATCATCACCATCATCATCATCATATCATTGTTATATTATCATTATTGTTATTGCCATCGTCATCTTCATTATCATAACAACAATAATAGGAACGAAAAGACGTAACCATGTTTTTAAGAAAAATACGTGAAAAAATCAGTTTAAGATAATCGATGGACAGACACACACATAACTTCTCACCCCCCCCCCCCCCCCCTCCCCTTTCCCTGTTTCCATCCACACATCTCACGACGTGTAGAACCACGCGTATCATCTATTGTCACCATAACCCCCACCTCATATGAGCACAAGCGCCTTTGAATCGCACACTTTACGACCCCCTCACGCTGTTCATCCATCAACACTGGCACACCTCACGCTGTTCATCCATCAACACTGGCAGACCTCACACTCTTCATCCATCATCACTGGCACACCTCACGCTCTTCTTCATCCATCAACACTGGCACACCTCACGCTGTTTCATCCATCAACACTGGCACACCTCACGCTGTTCATCCATCAACACTGGCACACCTCACGCTCTTCATCTATCAACACTGGCACACCTCACGTAGTTCATCCATCAACACTGGCACACCTCACACTCTTCATCCATCATCACTGGCACACCTCACGCTGTTCATCCATCAACACTGGCAGACCTCATGCTCTTCATCCATCAACACTGGCACACCTCACGCTGTTCATCCATCATCACTGGCACACCTCACGCGCTGTTCATCCATCAACACTGGCACACCTCACGCTGTTCATCCATCATCACTGGCACACCTCACGCTGTTCATCCATCATCACTGCCACACCTCACGCTGTTCATCCATCAACACTGGCACACCTCATACTCTTCATCCATCAACACTGGCACACCTCACACTCTTCATCCATCATCACTGGCACACCTCACGCTGTTCATCCATCAACACTGGCAGACATCACGCTCTTCATCCATCAACACTGGCACACCTCACGCTGTTCATCCATCAACACTGGCACACCTCACGCTGTTCATCCATCAACACTGGCACACCTCGCGCTCTTCATCCATCAACACTGGCACACCTCACGCTCTTCATCCATCAACACTGGCACACCTCATGCTCTTCATCCATCAACACTGGCACACCTCACGCTGTTCATCCATCATCACTGGCATACCTCACGCTGTTCATCCATCATCACTGGCACACCTCACGCTGTTCATCCATCATCACTGGCACACCTCACGCTGTTCATCCATCATCACTGGCACACCTCACGCTGTTCATCCATCAACACTGGCACACCTCATACTCTTCATCCATCAACACTGGCACACCTCATACTCTTCATCCATCAACACTGGCACACCTCACGCTCTTCATCCATCAACACTGGCACACCTCACGCTCTTCATCCATCAACACTGCCACGCCTGTAGGCATCAAAGCCCCCAGGTCACGAACCAGACGATCCCGTGAATCTGTGTTGTATTCTAGAATGTTTTTATTTCGTGGTAAATTACGAGTACGTCACCCGATAAATATGTGTAAATGAAAAAGCAAAAACTCAACACAAAACACACACACACACACACACACACACACACACACACACACAACACACACACACACGCGCGCGCGCGCGCGCGCACGCACACATACACACACACACACACACACACATACACGCGCGCGCGCGCACGCACACACACACACACACACACACACACACACACACACACACACACACGTGAACATTCAAATCGGATGTGCTTTTCTTGAGCCGTGATCTCACCGCTATTTTCAATTATGTGCATGTCCCGAGGCACGCGAGATTGAAAGATCTGTTACAATCCGGTTTATGTAAATGGGGAAAATCGGATGGCATAAGAAGGCTGAAAATGATAATAGCATCAGATTGCCATGGCTACGGCATTGTTTCAAATGGCCCTTACGGGCTTGGACAAACCGGGACAGGTATGACGCAGCAAGTGTGTATGTGTGTGTGTGTGTGGGGGGGGGGGGGGGGGGCGTGCGTGCGTGCGTGCTTGCGCGCGCGCGCGCGCGCGCGCGCGCGCGCGCGTGTGTGTGTGTGTGTGTGTGTGTGTGTGTGTGTGTGTGTGTGAAAAATGAAACCCATCAAAATGACGACAAATTGGTGTGTTGCTCACACCTCTCTCTCTCTCTCTCTCTTCTTCTCTCTCGACAAAACACACACCACACACACACACACACACACACCACTACCGCCAAATTTGTTCTCTCCCTCTCTCTCTCTCTCTCTCTCTCTCTCTCTCTCTCTCATCCTCTCTCTCTCTCTCAACACACACACACACACACACACACAAACACACACACACACACTCCACACACACATCATCTGGGGTGTACTATTCATCGCTTTCACATCAACAGTGACCCAGGTTTACTCTCTCTTACTGTCGTTTGACTATGATCTTTTCACACACACACACACACACACTCTACACATAGATCATCTGGGATACATTCATCGCTTTCACATGGGTGAAAGTGACCCATGTTTTAGTTACTAACGTTTGACTATGATTTTTCTTTTGACCTCTACATAGATCATCACAGGATAGTTAAAGGCATTTATTGAGCTGGTTCCGATGATCTATCCTCGATCGCTCGGCATTTAGGTATGTTGTGGGTCATCGTGGCCTATTTTGGGTCACGTGACATTTCAGCCTACCCAGGGTCACGACGACACATGTGAAGGTAGGACGGTGAGCATATAAAGGAGTGGGAGGTGGACATACACCTGGAGATACAGACCTGGGCAAACAGACATAAGTTGGGGAGGGGTGGATGGAGGTAAGTGTGGAATACCATAGAATCACGTTTTTGAACATGTTAATGAGCGGTGATGTCAAATTTCATATCAAGGAGAGTGCGATTGCTGCAGTTTGCTGCTGCTGCTGCTGCTGCTGCTGTTATTGCTACTGTTGTTGTTGTTGTTGTTGTTGTTTATTGTTGTTGTTGTTATTGATGATGATGTTCGTGTCAATGTTGCTCTAAAAGCAGAGTATGTCTTATCTTTATGTGGCCTTATAGAGCGCATCTGTTTTAAGGGGGATCATGCTGGACATGGACGACAAGAGAGAGAGAGAGAGAGAAGGGGGTTCATGCATCATATGAACAGCCGTTTCAACAATCTGCCTACATTTGCATACATTCAATGACTAACTTTCTCTGACGAAGAGCATAGAAAACGTACATCGCTAGTTTTTGCATAGGTATCATAGATCTATTACGCAGAATATCAACATAACGCTGTCCGATTCCGGCCAAATATTTGGATCTGATTTCATTATACAAAGGACAACAATGTACAAAATGATTTTCATCTTCAGTTATTTTACAGGCAGGACATAAAAAGTTAACACTTTCACAGAATGTTTTTCTAAAGGTCGATCCATTTATTGGTAACACACCAGTTCTTAATTTAATGATCCCGTCCCGGAAACATCTTATATCTAGAAATTGGAAATAAGATTCACTTTCAAATGATCTTTTAAAAAGCCTGTAGGTGCTGTATATATCCTTGTTCATAACAGATGCATTCCATTCTTTCTTGCATATAGTTATCTTTCAGTCGTTGTTTGAACAAAGACACAAATGAAATTTCACACCCTACTCCTTGGTTTAACCGCGCATCCCAAACCCCATTCTGCACAAAATATTTCTTACTAAACTAGCCCAGCACGTTTTACCTCTGTCATCTAAATTCTTAAGCATGATATACGACAGTTTTGGAAGTCTTGTAGTGTCCATCTTCAAGATCTTAAGCCAGTACTTAATACATCTCACAGAACTATTAACGAACAATGGGTATCGCCCGATCTCACCATAAACGAATTTATTTGGTACTTTTGTAAAGGGACTTTCAAAAACCGCTTACATGCAAAAATGTGTGTACTTTTTCAATATCATGCATTCTATTTAGGCCCCACATTTCAGCTGCATACATTAATATAGGTTGCACCTGAGAAAAAAAATTCTAAAGAAACAAGGTTTTGAAATATCATGAAGTCTGCTGATATGTTTCACGCATTCAATACAAGCTCTTCTGCCTTTTACTGCCAGGGCATCGACGCATTTCTGCAAGCTCATTTTCGTCGTAAAGACAAAACCCAAATAATTATATTCATTTACGAATTCCAAGGTATTGCCGTCCAAAGTCCATTTATCGCTCTTGCCCAAAAATCCCCCTTTCCGAAAAACCAAAATTTTTGTTTTATCTGTATTTATATTCAAAAAAAGTTTTTTTACAAGCATCATTTAAAATATCAATTTGATTCTGAAGACCTCTTGCAGTGATGGACAAAAGGACAATGTCATCTGCAAACAAAAGCAGGAATAGTTCATCAAGACCAGGTAAGAGTTGAACACCATGTATACCATATTCACCCATGGCCGCCGCAATTTCATTGATAAAAATTGAAAAAAGTTCAGGGTTAAGTATACAGCCTTGTCTCAAACAAACAACAGACATTCGAAAAATTCTGTCAAATGATCATCAATCCCTTACACACGAAACTACAGAGTTATATATTGCCATAACAGCCTATAAATTTACCATGTATCCCATTTTTCAATAGAATTTCAAACAAAGGTCCATGTTGCACCGAGTCAAATGCCTTTTTAAGATCTACAAAAAACACACATAGAGTTTGCCCCCTCTTTTTGAAAAGCACTTTTCAATAATTGCGTTCAAAGTAAAAATATGATCAAAAGTAGAATATCCCTTTCTAAATCCTGCCTGAGACTCTGTTAACGTTCTGTTTGTTTCAATCCACTTTACAAGTCTTTGATTTAAAATGATAGTATAACATTTGCTCATCAAGCTTAACAAGGAAACTCCTCTGTAATTGTCGGGCTTAGTTTTGTCACCTTTTTTAAAGATTGGCACAATGATAGCTTTTGTCCAATCTTCAGGGTATGAACCGTTATCAAAGAGAGAGAGAGAGAGAGAGAGAGAGAGAGAGAGAGAGAGAGATGCATTCATACACATGCTCTCGGGATGACAAAAGACAAAGACAAAAACAAAAGATTTCATTAGTAAAACTGCAGGAAGGTGCATTTATTTCTGAAATATCTCTCGTCGGAATTCCTCCCCCCCCCTCCCCACACACACACACACACACCTCAACCCCACTCCCATTCCTATTTATTCAACGTACACAGTTCGCAAGGAAAACACTTACATCGTCTTGCAGATGATCGATCCTCCAGGTTCCAAAATGTATATAGGTAGAGCCTACATATTGCCTTTTTTCACGTAAAAGGCGTGTGACCTATGCAAGTAGATTCTTACCCTAGTACTGCGAAGCTCGCTGAACTCCAGTGCGTTAAGTTTTGTCCTGTATTAGCGAGGGATCAGAGTATTTCTTAAGGCATGGAAGCAATTGCATTTTAAAGCGTAATAAAACTCGTCTCCCTGCTTGAACGTTGGTATATGAAATTCGGCTCCTTTGACACACTAGTCTACAGTTAAGTGTTCTAAAAAGCAACAATGTCAACATTGACTGCAAAAGCTTCTCTCTCCTCTTAGATTTATCAAAAGATTTCGTATAATCAATTAAAAGAACAAGCCCCAATGCATTTTTTTTCCTTTCTCGGAGAGGGGGAGAGTTAGGGACACATCGAATGTGCGCCAGGGGCCCTCACTCGATTGCGTCTTTCAAACAAAAGCGGTCTCACTCAACTTTACTTGGTCTGAACCACTAGGACGTGCCTTTTTCAGTTTGAAAAGTGTAATCTGGTTGCAAAATGAGGCGACTGCAGGCGGAAATCTAAACAGATTTTAAATGCAGTTAATAGCGAACCGCCAAGAAAACGCGGACAAACGAATTGTCTTTTGATTCGTTTGTCAGCGTTTTTCCACGTTTTCTTGGTGGTTCACCATTAATTACATGTAACCCTTCCTTTGAATTTTAAGTTCCTTCACCCAAAATTAGTTGAAACGAAAATTAAGCAAGCAGTTTATTATGGAGTTTACGAAGCAGATTTTTTTTAAAATGTTTATTAACATGCAGAAAATGTATATTTTAAAAAATATTCTCTCCTGGATCGCATTAATATAAACTAATATTTCCTCTTGGCTTTGGTTGTATTTGAATGACAGGAGAATGCAAACGGACGTTGTCTCACTCTCTGTCTACGTGTCGTGGATGTTCGTGTGTACGTATCTCACAGTCTACGATAGTCAGAGCAGGTAAAGCGTGCTTTCTTTCCGGACAAAATCTATTACACGTACGCCATGATTAAGGCGTATGTTCCGAACAGCAAAAGAAAGGCAGTTTTCTCTTTTAAACAGACAAGTTTTACAGACACTAGAAGTCGTGCTCACGCAAATTTCTTTTTCTAAAGTTTTTTCTTGTCTTTACACACACACACACACACACACACACACACTGGCTGGCAAGGCAAGGATAAGAACTGGATTACAGCTTGGCCGATCTGATGTGATAAAAAAAAATCTAAA
>JADBJO010003078.1:157500-182500 GCA_016801955.1 Conus betulinus
CTATTAAAAATCTTGAGGAGAGCGAGCGCTCGAAACAGACCTGTTGATTTTAAAACTTCCTTTTTACCATCCTATTTATATATATATATATATATATATATATATATATATATATGTATGTATGTATACATGGCCTCTGTATTAACAGAGGGAGGCCATTTCTTTACCTTCTTAACATATGTATACCAGACCTCTATATTAACACATGGGCACATACGTCTACATTATATATATGTGCATCAATCACACTGTTATGCTTTAGTCATTCTCTGCTATGTAGACACGTAACATTGCCTTTCTGCACACTGTCCATAGCGTGTTGCGCCCCACCTGCCTGTGATTTTTTTTTTTTAGGTAATGAGCGGAGCAGTTATGCAAATCCGTCCCAGTTAAACAACTAAACGTTAAATGACAGGCTTCCGTTCAATGGAGAAAGGGGTACGACGACAGGAATTCTCTAGGGAATGTTTTAATCATGGTATTGTTCCTCCAAAGTAAAGTCAGCAGGACCAAAGACCAACAGGTGGCTTATTTTGTAAAATAATACTTCAGGACAACCAGAAACACATAAGCAAGGTGGAAATTCTCAAAATCCTAGTAGACTATCCTGCATACATGATTAATTTCTCCAGTGAACAAAGAGAGTTTCCACACAGGTTCTGAAAATTTCAATCTGTGTGCACTCGCTCTGTGCTGGAGTAAAACATACCTTCACAGCCTTCGTTTTAAGATAATGGTGTCTTAATGTTCAGTAACACTCCTGCTGCAAGCAAAAGCACTTTTTCCCCCTCTTCACACTTTGCCAACAAACAGAAGGCAGCCATTCCAACTACTCCATAGACAGTTCCCAGCCACAGTGGGGCAGAGGGGTTCCCTGTGAGCTCCTCTAAAGCGCCTGCCCAGCTGAACAGCACACAGTAGGCCAGAGGTATAGTGGCGGCCACCAGGGACATGAGCAGACTCACCGGGCTTTTGCTGCTGCTGATACAGGCCTGGACAGAACAACAAGCAGAGAAGGAAGAAGAACGTAAAGGAGGGGCATTAGTACAGGTTTGTGTATTTTTGGTTCACTTTCTCCCTTTCTATGCCCATCTAGTGACTAAACCTACCCTGAACACTTTGTGTACGCCCACCCCATTTCTCCCTATACACCATTACACCCCATCCCACAGTCAGTCAATCACATGGAGCTAACAATTCCTGCATGTTATAAGGCTTCCCATTAAACAGACATGACACGACTGCTGGACCACGTCGATGATCCTGCAACAATGTCGTAGCCGTACTTTGATACGGGGCGAGCTTGTCACCTCGAATACAGCTGCCACAGCCTTTTAGGGTCACTGATTGGGAATGTGCCAGCACCATAGAATTTGACACGAATTCATCACAAAAGAGTGGTAGAAAATAAAGAAGTTAAAGTTACGATAGGAATGAGGCAAGAACGCACACATGAATTTTGGATATGAGGTTTTTTTTTCCTGATTATACGATTACAATTGTGGATGTTGTTGCTGCTGCTGGTGGTAACGTATTTTGTTCTGCGATCTAACATATCTGACAAACAGTGGGTAGCGTGCTTTATAGACATGGACAGAGGTAGTGAAGTAATTTTCCCAGTCTGTATCTGTCACAGCTTGCTCAGTCTTTTGACTGGGTTGTTTGAAGCTGTGAAGAAAAGCGAGCACCTGTCTGTACTTCCGAGTACAATATGTTTCTCCTGTATACTGTGTATGGTATAATGTTGATTCAGTCGTTTATGTTGCTGGAGGGATATTGGAGGGGGACATAATGTTGACAGCCATCACCATCTCTCTCTCTCTCTCTCTCTCTCTCTCAGAGATCATTCAAATCTACATTCCACACACCAAAAATATTTGTCAGTTATCGCAATCAGTAAATTCCTGCACGCGCTTTCGAGAATTCGTTTTGGATTATGCGATTAAAGAATTAGTAACAGATATGACAAACAACAAAAAAAAAAACCTGTCCATTTTGTAATGAAATAGACAACGAATTTCATTTCTGGTTTGAATGTCTAAAGAATTGTTTGCGATACAAATATTTGTCGAGATTCTATTCCTAGCCAAATGGCGATTGTTTGGTTTATTTGATGTAATATGAAAATATGTTGATCTTCAGAAATTTGGCAATGTGTATCTTTAATGCACTGAAAACTAGACATGAGCATACGCACAGGAACTAGATATATGAATATGTGTTGCGATTGGTTTCCAATACAAGTGAAACTATTTTTGTTCTCCGTGAATTATTTCCCTGTACAGTTGTTTGCTTGTGTGTTTCTGAAAACAAGTTACTTCCTTTCGTTGTTGACCCGTACTTTTTTTTTATTTTATTCTTAGCAAACGTGTACCCATTGTATACAGGTTGGTGGCCTCACAATGAAAAATGTCAGAGTTCAGGGTCTCTCTCTCTCTCTCTCTCTCTCTCTCTCTCTCTCTCTCTCTCTCATGGGATTTCTTAACGTATCAGTTTGGCATGATTTTTATATCGCCCATCTTTACACCTCCCTTCCCATCCCCATTCATCTCAGTTCCTTACCTAAGCCTATCAGTCTGGCTTTGTTGTATGCCAGCATGATGATGTGATGCAACACAGACAACAAGATTGTTGCGAAGTTTTACATAATTGCAGCGATGGTCGTTGCCAGCCACCCCTGTTTCATTCCCCCTTGTCATCTGTAAGCGCCCTGAGGCTCGTCAATGGCCAAAGTATTTACTTTACTCCCCACGCCACTATAGAGGACGCGTGTGGTCACAACACTCCCTCATGCAACTACATATGTCACGCACGTGCCAGGCCACGTAAGGCCATGCGTCAGCATTAAAAGCTGAACACCACCAAGACCCTAGGGTAGTGGGCTCAAACCTCTCCACTGAAGCGTTACAGTACAGAGGGATTTTTCTTTAGTCAGTTTTACCCAGGCAGGCTATCAGAGGAGTAAAGGAGAGATTGGATTGTACAGCGCCTATAGCTTAGTCCCTAAGAGAGGATACACGCTTTGCAAGTGCTCTTACTAATAAAAGGCAGTTTATGTTTTCTTCCAAACGCGCTGACACTGTGTCTTCTTCACCGTATGAACTCGAACTAAGATTGAGGTCTAGCTGATATAAATTTCAGTAAAACGTAAACGACATTGTCTTTGTATAAATCGGATAAAGTCACTGTAGTGATTTACCAGAGATCGTTGTAGATGGATATATCGATAGATCACACACACACACACACACACACACACACACACACACACACACACACACACAAAACAAAAAGCAGTAGACTGCACACTATTCTGAAGCATTCTGATGACATAACTTATCATGAAATAAATTCATGGCTCGGCCTATTCCGAGACTACACTTTTCATAGTAGAAAAAAAGAAACAATAGCATTACATTATTTTAATGCACATCATTTGTGACAATTTAAAACTTTTTACAACAGAAATCTTAAAAAAGTATATATGTGTATACATGTATATATATATATATATATATATATATATATATATATATATATATATATATATATATATATACGTATATACAACTCACAGTGGTCTCAGATGGGTCATCCACAATTATATATCATGGTGTGTCAGGAACAAAATTATAACGCAATATAATCTTACCTGTATTGCTAGCAATGGCATAAGACATGGCAGTGAAATAAAATTGATGACTTATCATGTTCTGGAAGATTATAACTCTCGGTGTAGGGCATGGCATCTGAGCAAATGATTGTGTGTGTGTGTGGTTTTTTTTTCGCAGTAGTCTGTGTTATTCTTTCTTGAAGCCTTAGGGATAAAAGCGAGTACAACTATGACTCACTGTGGCGAGTACAACTTTGACTCACACTATGGTCGGAGCTATGCAATATTGACGGTATGGGGCCTGTTTCCAAGAAATAAACTATGACTCACTATGTTCTGGGCTATGTCGTTAGTGACGGCATAGGGCATGGTGTAGAAAACACGTGCGGACCATTCCCGCCACGACACTCAGTGCGAACACTGTCTCCAGACGTGATGTCAAACCAGTCACCAGCATCATCGTTGAAAAGAGTAGCTGCAGCAGCAGAAATTCCAGCCGAAAACCTGTCAACACATCGATGAGGTGAGGAGGCGAAATAAATTGAGTTTTGAGAAAGGAAACCGAAGGGGGACAAAGAACAAGCAAAAAAATGAATATGATTGTGATGGACGTTTTTTTTTTGTCCTGTCACAAAATTTTCACAACCGCGTTGGCCGGAACATGTTCACCAGAAAACCGATTGGTTAGTTTACCCGACTGCTGCTCACCAGCGCTCAGTATAAGCAGGTGAACTGAAACGATCAGGCAGTCTCTACAGCAGTTCTGGCAGTGCAGCTTCCAAGTGGCCGAAGAGGGACTCCCGACTCGTTGCTGTGGCAGACAGGTATTTCATTATTAGCAATGTCGTATCGTAAACCGAAATCGTTCTCCCCTCCTATGGGCGACTGCCACTTTCTCAGCGCCTAGTTATGGTTTTTAGAAGAAAAAAAGTATTTTTTTAAATATCTTTTGACTTGATAGGGTGAAAGGAGGAAATTGTTTTTAGAAAGTATGAATAGAAAGAAGAAAAAAAAATGTTGATGAGTGATCAGAAAAGGTGGCTTAGCTAGTTCAAGGCGTTATGATGCAAAGCAGTTTTATTTCGCTAATGTATTATAATAATACAAATGATAGTAAGCTGGGGAGTGAGCTATGAAAACTATCATGTATTAATGGTTGGAAGATGTATTCTGAATTTGGATGTGGGGGAGCTAAACGGAAACTCTTTTTGATGTGTATTCATCTGTTAATAAACAGGAAATTATTTCGATATGTAGTTAAACCGGCCTTTGATATGAATAATGAATATCTATTTGTTGATAAACAAGAGTGTGCGGAAATCATTCCTTGATATGTATTTCTAAGGGCTGTTACTGATGCTAATGAATAATTTTATGAACGAAAATCATTCTCTGAGATGTAGTGATTATGTGAAATGATAAAAACATTATCTTGATGAAAGAGACGAAAGGAAGTCATTTCTTATATGCAATGATCATATTCTTAGTTCATCGTAAAAAGATCCATGTGGAAATCGTTCCTCCCGATGTGTAAAGCATGATTTCGAAAAGGTCTATGTGGAAATCCTCGTCTGAGAACTGTCGAGTTGGGCCGGACGTGGCCGATAGAATTAGATTTTTTTTTTATAATTTGTGTTTTTTCGTTTTTCCCCTCCGTCTCCCTTCTCCTCCCTTTCATCTCTCACGTAACATACAAGTATGTATGCTGTATTACTATCAATGGACATTGATTATCTTGCTGATTGTCACGCCCCCTTAGAAAGGGTGTGTGTTTACAGAAAACAAGAGCTTCAAAGTTTCGGCAGAAAGAAAAAAGACATAAATACCAACTATACATTTCATTATCTACACTCTTACTTATAAATCAATTTAGGAAATTGCAAACTCTCTTGCTTTAAAAGCTTTGTACAGGTAAATGCAGAGGTTTTTTCACAGTTTTTGCATTAACGGAGGATAACAATAGATTTAGATGAAAAGCATTTGCTATTCTGTAATATTTTGGAGCGATCAATTCTTTTCTTAATTTATCGTATAATGGACAGCATAAGACAAAATGAACTTCGTTTTCTTCAGTATCCTTACAAAATGGACACAATAGATCATTAGGTGTAGGATTCCTGTATCTATAGTAATGAACAGCAAGGTCTGATGCACCAAAAAACGAAACAATGACATTATATGTTTTAAGTGTCTCTCCATATCTAATTGTAAATATTTTGGAATACAGTGCATGTGTAATCGCAAAATCTTCTATACATTGAATACCGCTCACTATTTTCCACATGGTCTTGCCAGTTTTGCCATCTACAATCGATAAGCCGCTGCTTAAACAAACTAAAAAAATTCATTTGCATCTCCAACACCTTGGTTTAACCATACATACCCAAAACCATTCTGAAACAGATATAATCTTACATTTGTTACCCAGTTCCTTTTGCCTTTCTGGTCTAAATGTAGCAGCATTAAATACGCTTTCTTTGGTAGCCTGTGTTCATCCATCTGTACTAACTTTAACCAGTAGGAAATACATCGAACAATAGAGTTAATAGTTATTGGGAATCTGCCTAATTCATTATACACAAGATCATTTGGTGTTCGCATATCAACAGACAAAAATTTCTTAAGGGCAAACAAGTGGATCTTTTCACAGTACTGTGTAGCTTTTTCCATCCCCCATATTTCAGAACCATATTGCATTATTGGCTGTATCTGAGCATCAAAAAGTTTTAGAAAAACATCAACAGAATAATTATTGCACTGACGCAATCTCTGCATTATACTCAAAAGTGCCCTTTTTGCCTTGCTAGCAATATCCCTACATGCCACAGTAAAACTTAATCTTGTTGAAAAATAAACTCCTAGATATTTATATGCATTAACTACAGGCATGTTATTGCCATCATATATCCATCTCTCTCTCACACCCAGAGATAACCACCTTTTCTGAAAACAACAATATTACTCTTATCCATATTCACCTTTAAACAAAGTGAAGAGGATGCTCTCTGTAAACTATTTAACTGTGTTTGCAGACCAATAATAGTCTCGGAAAGAAGAACAACATCATCAGCCAATAAAAGGATAAACAATTCAAGCGAATCGGACAGAAAATTGACACCATGTCTGCCGTTATGATTACCTCTATAGCCAGTTCATTTATAAATAAATAACGAGAAAAGAATTGGACTGCATATCTCCTTGCTTCACAGACGAGCAAGATAACTGGTTAGTAAAGGTAGCACCACATCTAATACGAGCCTTCACACTGGTGTACATACTTTTAATACAACGAAAAAGTTTTCCTCTGATTCCATTTTTCAGCAAAACAGGCCATAGTAAGTTTCTATTAATAGTATCAAAACATTTCTCAAAATCGATAAAGGCAACATAAAAGTTTTCGATTATTACAAAATTTTTTTTGAACGCATGCCAGCAGTGTAAATAAATGGTCAATAGTAGAGTAACCAGCTTTAAACCCAGCCTGATATTCTCCAGTAATATTATTTTCTGTTACCCAGTCCTGTAAGCGACGGTTAATAATTATACCATATACTTTACTACTTGTATCACACAAACTTATACCACGATAATTTCCCGGATTATTGGCATTTCCTTTCTTATAAAGGGGCAAAATAATCGATTCAGTCCAACCATCCGGGTAGAAACCTTTCTTAAAAAGAACATTGAAAAATTTCACAAAGAAAGGGACAACCATTGCACTCGCACTTTTTAATATTTCGCTAATAATACCGTCGGGTCCCGCAGCTTTTTTGGGTTTAAGTTTTCTTAATGCAAGAACAACTTCATCTTCAGAAATTGGTCTATTATTAAAGGAATCATCATCATCGTCATCTAAACCATTATCTAATTCCTCATTTTCCGGATGAGCAACATCAACTTTTTCCAGCAACGTTTTAAAAATGTTTAAACCAATCATCTACCGTAATCTGGTTTCTAACATTTTTTTTTTTGGACTAATTTGATGGATAGTTTCCCAGAAATCTTTTTGACTGTTTATAGAGATTATCATTTTTTCAATCACTATACGATTATGCATTTTTTCTTAAAGAATAATAGATTCTTATATTCCCTTCTGGCCAGACAGAAAGCATATCTATTGCTTTCTTGCTGAGAACGACGTGATGTCTTTACTTTTAAAGAACGACGCAATTTCTTTAACAATTTTCGCATCTCTTTCCTTTTATTTCGACATCCGTATCATACCAGTCTTGGTGTCTTTCTCCCACTCACACACATACTCTTTTTTTCATGCACGCAGCCATCTCTTTCACACATGTATTAAATTTTTCCAGAGCTACATTGATATCAATATCAACAGACTGAATAGCATCGTCTAACATCATATGTGTACGTTCACTATTTGCTACTCATTAAACTGTTGAATACAATCAGGATTCCAAACGAATTTTTCGATGAACACATTCTTATCTTTAGGCAGAATTTCTATACTGTTTTTTTTTGGAAAAGGAAGTAACAATGTTACAGGCATATGATTCGTTTCCGTACAGTCTAAAACTTTTAATTCACAAGTTTCACACACATAAGCAAGAAGATCACTAGATATCAAAAAATAATCTATGACACTGCATCCAAAATCACAAATGTACGTGCAGCGTCCTTCATGGTCGCCATAACACATACCATTCATAATGCACAAGTTTAACGCAGTACACATGTTTAGCAAAGACTTACCAAATCCATTTCAAACAGAATCTTGTGAATTTCTTGTAATATTCGCAAAATCTCTTTGCGAATGTGGACAATAAAGATCATTTTCAACACATACGGGCTGCGAAATGTTTGAAGTACGACCATTAAGATCACCAGAAAGAAGCACAAAATAATCATTATCTACAAGGGCATTATCAATAAACAGTTTTCCAGTAAAAGCATTCCATCCCCATCCACACCAAGATAGTTATAATATCGAGAACCCTCGGGTGGTACGTACGCACAGGCATACAACACATCCTTTTCCACGCCAAACAAGTCCTTGTTAATGACGAACAACAAAAAGTTTCCAACACTTACTTTGATCTGTTTCACAAAAGACATAAACTCATTTTTGATGAGACAAACGACACCACCCGAAGGCCTCCCAGCATTTGATAACTTCTTAGCTGGTTGACAAAAAGCCTTATACCCTGTAAAGATATCCGGATCAATACTATCAACAAAAGTTTCGACCAAGCAAACAAAATGAAAAGATGACACAAAAGAAACAAAATCGGTATCAAAGATTTTTGACATCAAACCATTCACATTCCAGTGCATGAATAAAAAAAAAACCCTTCTGGTGATTTCCTTGATATGCAGAATAATCATTACTCGAAACAGAATTGTCAACGGAATTCACAGACAAAGTTCCATCATCGCTATCATCTGATGAATCGGTGCCCCAAATAATGATTCACTGAATTCAGTATAAACATGATCTAATTCGACACCACTCGCACCACCCCCATAAACTTCCCGCGACTCATTCTCCAATTGGCGAGAACACACCTCATCACTACCATTGAGATTCAAACACAAACCATTGGTATGGTAAAACACATCATTATTACGCGGAACCATGTCAGTGTCACACACAATAATAGCGACAGTACTAAAGTAGTTCGGACACCAACTATCATTTGCTGAAGCTATGCCATTATCACACGCAGAAAAAACATCACTGCAGGGGTTCAAAGACGAATCATTATAAACTGGAACCACGTTAGTGTCACATACAGCAACAAGATCACTAGAGTTCAGAGGCCAATCATTACTAGCTGAATGCACATCAGTATTACACATAGTAATAACATTGCTACTAGAATTGAAGCACGAATCGTTATAATCTAAACCCATGATAGTATCACGCATAGTGGAAATGTTGCCGCAGGGACACGAACGCCATTCATTTTCATCTGGAAAACTGTCAGTATCACACATAGTAACAAGAGCACTACATGGCTTTGAATACAAATCATAACCTGAAATATCAGCATCCCATTCAGTAGCAGTAATATCGTTGAGGTTCGAACACCGATCAGTATAATAATCTGCGCCATATCAGTATTACACACAGTAAAAATGTCGGAATCGGGGTTCGAACACCAGTCGTAAATAACCTGACACCATATCCGTATCGTTCACTGTAACAACATCACTGAAAGGATTTGTAAATAGATCATCATTATAATCTGAAACCATGTCAGTATTAAAGCTAGTAATATAATCTCCAAAGGAGTTCGAACACAAATCTTTACAACCTATGACTTTGTGCGTACACCACGCATTGCAGCATCACCACTACAGGGGTTCGAACACGAATCATTTTTTACCTCTGACCTTGCGAGCACCACACACAGTTAAAGCAACATTACAAGGATTCGAACACGAGTCGTTCTTACCTGTGAGCCCACGGGCACCACACACAATACATCACCATCGCAGGGGCTCGAGCACGAATCATTATCACCTGTGATCCCATGTGCACAACACACATCAACACCACCATTGCAGGGGCTCAAACTAGAATCATTATCACCTGCGATCCTGCGCGTTCCACACATACGAACATCACAACTGCAGGGGCTCAGGCAAGAATCGCTATCACCTGTAACTCTGCGGGCACCACACATAGCAACATCACAGTTGCATGGGTTCAAACAGGAATCACTACCACCTGTGACCCCGTGTGTACCGCACACAATAACATCATCATTGCATGGGTTCGAACAAGGATCACTATTACGTGCAGCCTTGTGTGTTCCACACACAAGAACATAACCATTGCAGGGGTTTAAACAAAAATCATCATTAACTGTGACCATGTGAGTACAACACACAATATGGTTCAAACACAAATCATTTTTACCTTTGACCATCTGAGTACCACACTGACATGACAAAGTTTGATACAGTTCATGAATGGGGCGCCGCACCGCTAATCCGCTTCCCCCACCAAACTCTCCCCATCAGCAGAAAGAAAGAACTTCTTCCCATCCACAAGCAGATGATCATGTACCATAGCCACTCTCTGTCCATCATTTCTCTTAGTTTTCATAATCACTGACAGTTTCTTCCGAATTTCCCTTACCCCTCTGGAGAAATCTTCACCGACAAAAAATATTGCTTCCCTTGAGTTGCTGCTTGCTTTGAGAATGTTTATTTTGTCTTTATAAAAAGTACATCTCGCAATCACAGGGGAGTTGGGTTTTCCACTTACCCGATGAACCCGATCAAATTCAACATCACTCACCAAGTCAAGTTTGTCAGTACACAGTTCTTTCAATGTCATCTCTAAATCCTGATTTGTTTCATTTTGCCGTTTGTCAATACCATAGAAAAGGAGATTTTTTTCTTCTTGATCTGCCCTCCAAGTCGTCAGCGTGTTTCTCTACATTTTTCACCGCGCTCCTTCAATGTGTTTGAATGTCCGCTCTCAATGTTTTATTTTCGTTTTGCAAAGTACTGATTTGATCTTTCAGTTGCACCACCTCCTCCTGTAACTCTTCCACCTTGCCCTTAACCCGTTTCATGTCTTCTTTCACCTCATCCAGCTTCCTGTTCATCGAACTGTCCATTGCATCCAACTTGGCCATCACATCAGCAAGAGACAGTTCGTCGGTAAAGACATAGCCTGGATTGCCGTGTGTTTACTTTACTTTGATTCTTGTCAGTGGCAGTAGGGGGCGGACCAGATTCAGCTCGACATCACCAGCTCGGATCAGCAGCAAACTTCCCCAAAACAGGTAAGACAGAGCAAACCCCAGAAAAACACCGCTTGCTCGATTCCGCAAAAACACTGTTCTAATCATCATCGCTTATAACGCAAGGCTCTTTTCCTCATGAAGGCAATGTAGGTCCATAGAAATGAACCACATACCCGCCGAAAATCATTTGCGCAGGCAGGTCATGTGCGGTAAACGTAGCGGTCAGAGCTCCGCAAAAACACGTCTTACCTCGACGCGCGCTTCCCACACACTCCCCAGAGAGAGAGAGAGAGAGAGAGAGAGAGAGAGAGTGCTTTTGTGTGTGCATGCGTGTGTTGATTTTGCATGTGTATGTGCGTGCATGAGAGAGTGTGTGTATGTGTGTGTGTGTGTGTGTGTGTGTGTGTGTGCGCGCGCGCGCGCGCGCGCGCGCGCGTGTGTGTGTGCTACACAAATACAAAAGTATCGGGGTTATTTATCAATTCGTTCCCCCCCCCCCCCGCCCTTTTTTTGTACCTTTTTCCCTTTTTTTTTTTTCCTTTCTTCCCTCCCCCTCTCTCCCTTCATTTATAGTTACCGTTTATCATTCATTTACAAATATCTAGATTTGTGATTCTATGCTGACTAAAACTTCTTTTCCTTCAAGCGGTACGATATTTGTTGTTCAAAAATTAAAAACAAGTAGTAGTAGTTGTTGGTGGTGGTGGTGGTGTAGTAGGAGGAGGAGGAACCACCACAGCAGCAGCAGCAGCAGTAGTAGTAGCAGGAGGAGTAGCAGTAGTAGTAAAAGCAGTAGTAGCAGCAGTAGTAGTAGTGGTAGTGGCAGATGTAATAATTGGAGCAATAAGGATAATGATGACGAAATGATAACAATTACAACAACAAGAACAAAAATAATGACAACAAAAACCATCATTATCATCATCATCATCGTGGTCGTCGTCGTCGTCATCATCACAACAAAGACAACAACAACACCAACAGCAATAATAATATCAACAACAATAACAATAACAACCATCATTATCATCATGTAGTCATCGTTGTCGTCGTCAACATCACAACAAAGCCAACAACGATAGCAACAACAACAACAACACCATCAACAACAACAACAAAACAATGATTATAGTAGCGACAATAATAATGAGAAGAAGGAGGAGGAGGAGGTGGAGGAGGATGACGATGACGATGATGATGATGATGATGATGATGATGAATGCAGTTCAGTGTTTGTAAGCCATGTGAACCATGATCACAATAAATGCAGTGACATCAATGAATGAATGGATGATTTTTTCAGAGGACAAAATAAATTAAATGCTGCAGCTGTTACTGAATCAACATCTTACTTTCAGATACACAACATTGTACAATGCAGTTTCCATTCAAGACTGGCACAGCCTTTTAAACTTGAATAAAGTCAGACAAATGGGGTGCGTCTCTATTTGACGCCAGGAGCGCAGCTACAACCAGCCGTGTCTCCCTGATGAGTTCCGACCCAGCGGACGAAAGGCCTCGAGCAGGCAATACAAATATATCTGTCCTCAAAAGGGATTGCGATGGTTCCCTTGTGCAGCTAGTGAGGAGTTTTCATATCTGCAATATATTTTCTTAATTTCATGTTCCCAGTTTCTCCATCTTCAACCTCCGATCCCCCCTCCCCCCTCCTTAAGTACAAAGTTTTGCCAAGTCATTACTATGAAGAGAATTTAGTTGTTGGCCTGCGCTTATTCCCCCCCCCCCCCTTCCACCCCCCCCCCCTTCCACTATTAAATTGTTCGTCTTTGTTTTGTCTGACTTTATTCAAGTTTAAAAGGCTGTGCCAGTCTTGAATAAAAGTTACTCTGTGTTAGGTTTCCTTATGGGAGCAAAAACTACCCCACTTGTTTACTGTTTAAACTTTTCAGCTACACATACATATTTTATTGAAATATGTTTTTTTTATTACAACTTACTAAAAGTACACACGCATTTTCAAGTTGAATTTGCAAGGGTAGTTGACGGACACAGGCCGAGCCGACAAACTGGCGGACCATCTCACACAGCCACGTAGCTTTGCGTGAAAAATCCGCATGATGATTTCGGCGGTGTCGGCTAACTGGCAACTAGCTTATTGCTGCTCCTTCACTATTGATACTTGAATCGAGTGTTCACAGACATGAGGACGACACTTCGCTTCATGGTTTGTACACCTATCCAATCAAATAGGACGTTCTCTAATACGTCATTTTTATGATAGTGCAGTAAGTCATAAGGTCTATATCAAGGAAATAAACGAAGAATCATTAGATTTACTCTCTCTCTCTCTCTCTCTCTCTCTCTCTCTGTCTGTCTGTCTCTCTCTCTCTGTCTCTGTCTCTCTCTGTCCCTCACTCACCCCCACCCTCTCTCTCTCTCTCTCTCTCTCTCTGTCTCTCTCTCTCTCTCAGGTGAATACATATATTGGACACAATTGACAAGAATGGATGAACCCAGATCACCACGAAAAGCATATAGAACACTGTTCGATGTAGATTCTCGTGACAAGACAAACTGGGCATCAGATGTTTTGTTGTAAATTGTATATGTTTGGCTTTGGGTACATGTAGCTGAATCAAGGTGTTGAGGGTGGAAATTAGTTTATCGCAAACTTTAAGGAAAGACTGAAACTCTGCAAATGGCAAAACCGGAATTTTCATGTAAGAACAGAGAGAGGTTCAGTATATGTAAAACGTTTTCCACCATAGCTGTTGATAAAACACATTTAATGTTGAACCTTGACAGGCATCTTGAAATAATAGCAAGACTTAGACTTGGCATTTCGGATAATTATGTACATCAATATCGATGCCAACAAAACACTCCAGTTTGTTTAGTTTGTCCAGTATGTAATCAAACGAAAGAAGACGAGGTGCATTTTGTCTTATGTTGTCCTGTACTAAATGATTTAAGAGTGCAATATATACATTTAAAGTACTATGATTTTCCGTTTTTCTCCGACTACGTTTACCTTTTGCATCAAATAATGAACGAACAATTATACACTTGTTCATTTTCTTAACTAAAGCGTTTCAGTGACGATATGTTTTCTTATCTAGATGTATTGATTTAGAACAATTGGAAATATCGTACTTTGGAATGATTGTTCAGCTGCACCCCTTCATGACGGGTAATGGCTTATTAATGAAATCAATATCCGTATCCGTAATTGCATCTTCCTCTCTCTCTTTCTCACACTACTTGGAATGTATGACTCTGTCGTGGCATGTGTTTGTGAGTAATGTTTCTATTCTGATTCTTTTTTTCAAATCCCACGTAGAGTCAAGCACGGTTGCGCTTTAAACCCACAGTTTTTTTTTTTATTTTTATTTTTTCATCATTGAGCTTGCTTTAGAACTCTCAGGAAATGGTAAACATAGTACTTAAATTATTCCATGTGCTGAGGAGATTTTTTATGGTGTTTGCCGATTATGTATTTCTGTAGTCAGGTACAGCAGTAGGATTGCAAAACTAGTTGAATGTTTTGAAATGTAAAGCTGATGAAATACAGTTGACAGGAAATCTTGACTAAATCAGTATTATTGCGTTTCTTAAGGGTGGTTATTTGGCTAAGAATGAAGTTTGATGATATGGTAAATCAGAGATCAGCAACTAATTGGAACAAATATATAGTTAGGTATGTGTTTTTACAACAAAATTAAGTCGGAGTTTAGGTTGGTCTGAAACCAGTAGAAAAGGCAACAAAAGACTGATAGAAATTAAGAACACGTTGAGGCAATTAGATACGACTAAGCCACACATATTTTGGAATTTTTGGATAGCCAGATTGAAACGATTCTTACGTATAGTGTCAAAGTATGGGGACTTGAAGAAAATCTAAACATACAAAGAGCGCACACATATGCAATCAAACGGTTTCTGAACATTCCGTTTCAATCGTCCAATGAAATAGCTTACGGTGAAACAAAAAGGTACCCTTTGTACTTAAGATGTATAGTAAAATGTGTTAGGTAGTGGTGTGCAACACGATTATCAGTAGCTAGACTGAGCAGACAAGCCTATGACATGATGCTGCAACAATACCAGTTAGGAAATAATCTTTAACTGGGCCTCTTGGTTATGGAAAGTGTTACTAGACAATGGGGTTTGGAATAGTGTGTGGTCAGCAAGTTGGAAACAAAACTGTCCTTGCATAAACTGGCATGGCAAACTAAAAGAACATGATAAATATTCTTAGTTCATGTCATTCAAAAGTAACTCGGAGGCAACAAAAACATGTATATTTCGTATCTGCTCGGTGGCAACGAGGCATCCTTGCAAGATTCAGAAATAGAACACTGCGATAAAATGCTGACGAAAGACGGTATCTAAATGATGCTGCTATTGACGAATGATGTCCATAGTGTAATGATGTTGCAATTTGAGAATATGAGTTACATTTTTAGTCCATTTTGCTGCTTATGAGAGCATTAAAAACAAATGGTCTGTGATCTTCACTCAGTCAAGAGTCGAAACCTTAGCAATATTTTGCGAACAGTACGTTTCATCTTCTGAATAAACATTCTCATGGATTCAGATTGGTCGGTTGCCAGCACGAACACATCATGCTGATGTTTTTTTATTGTGACTGATTGCATTCGTTGCGGAAACCGTTACCAGGTTAAGTGCCAATTTTGAAGTCCAATCTTACATGTTGCTGTCATGGTAACATAGAACGACCGAAGATCTGCCTGTTTAGCCACTGAACGCGGAGGTGAATGGCAAAACAGCTTTCAGTGAAGGGCTGCAATATGTTGACTGGCTCCAGTTTTACTTCAGTAGTTCCAGACTTCTTGTGTCACGTGGACAGCGAATCATAGATATACAGTTAAAGTGTATGCATTACATTAATTTCCTACACAGGAGAGTTGCAGACATGGCGCTCTTCTAATAGAATAAGCAGCTTTTCATCTTTTTTCTTTCTTACACAAAAGACATTTTTTTTGTCAAAGTCACGGCACCCTTTCTACGCATACCCAGAAAAAGCCAGGACTTTAGCGTGGAGAAAGCTGAAGACGAGGTAGGTGAGGAAATAGACCAGCAGAGCCCAGGATGCCACATGCATTCCCTCCTGGTAGCTGAAAAACAGATTCCAGCAATCGTGTTAGCCTGGCACAAGAAACCCATGAGTACTTTGAAGAAATACAAGAACAACAACCAGTAACAAGAATCACAGCTTACATTTTGTGTGACACTGATGTATGAACATGATCCTTGATCAACTGTTGGACTGTCTGACTGTTGACTCAGTCTAGACAGCCATGGAGACGATCTCGGGATTGTCAATGTCAGACATGTGATAAGGTAGCATGGAATGAAAGGTTAGTTCCTCTGATAATCTTCTTAAGTTTTTCCCACTAAAAGCTATTCGCCACCTCCTGAACATAGATTTACATATTCGTTAATAAATATTAATATATATATATATTAATAAATATATAAAGCAGAGTTGTTTCGTTAAAAGAGAGAGAGAGAGAGAGAGAGAGAGAGAGAGGGCAGACAAAACGACTCACAGAGAGAGAGAGAGAGAGAGAGAGAGAGAGAGAGAGAGAGAGAGAGGGAGAGAGAGACTTAAACTCAAAACTCAAACAGTTTAATTGCAAAAGCCACTTACCTGAATGCAATGAGGTCAAAAACAAAAGTAGATTACACACGCGCTCGGCGCATATACTGAAAGTTATGAAAGAAAATATTTGCATAACAGTTATGTTCTTCCTGAAATTACTCTGGCATTTGTGTGCCAACTGATAGCAATTCTTCTCTTCGTTTTAGTGCTTTGAAAATTAACCTAGCTCCCGAGCGAGTTTACAATTTTCTTTTCATTTTGCAGAAAAAGAAGAAATGATACTTGATTAACATTCTAGTATAAGGCAAAAATGTATTTATCTCTTAAATCTTTGTAGGATGGACAATCAATTTCGTCCTCGATCTAATGACAGAATGTTCAGGGTTTTTTTTGTGTGTGTGTGTGTGTGTGTGTGTGTGTGTGTGTGTGTGTGTGTTTTAGTTTAATGTATATCTTTGATGGACATTCAGATCACTAATACCAAGTCGAAATTCCACGAACACTTTGCCAAATTTAGAAATTGTAATATCAGTTAAACATTTCTCACACTGACACAAGGATTTGAAGGAACGAGATGTTGAATATCTGCCACTAGTCACTATGTTGCTATTCAGCTTCTGTGAACATGTTATCTTTACTTAACAGTTCTGCACACTGTCCTAAAACCTCAGTAAAATGATGTTTCCATCGTTGTATGTCGATATGGGCGTGTTTTTGGACTTGCTGTCTTGCTCGTTTCACTTTAACTGTCGCATTTATTTTGTACTAATCAATTACGAATTCACTGATAATAGAATTTTCTTTTTTTTCATCCAGTTTAGATTGATACAAAGATCGTTTAGTTAGTAAACTTGTTCATCCTGTTCTTTCCCGTCTATGTATACTGTTTCAAAGAACGGCAGACCTGTCGTTTCATTTTCCTACCATCCAGGTCATACAACTTGTTCGTGCCCTGCGCACGGCCTCCGACAGAAACCGTGCGGACCGTGCACTGACCCGCTTTTAACAGCNTACGGGCACGCATATCTGCACTTAGCACGCCTGCCGCGCGCGCGCGCTCGCGCACACACCCACACACACCACACACACACACACACACAACACACACACACACAACCGATATATGCTGGATATGCGATTAGACGATTATAAATAGATGTGACTGTTTGAGAATAGAAGATAGAGAGATATAGATAGAAGACAGACAGACAGAAAGACGACAGACAAACATACAGACGAACAAGATAGAGTGTCCAGAGACATGATACAGAGAGCGAGGTTCAAACAAGTAGATAAATTACGCGTGAACGATCCCCCCAATCGTAACTGTGTAACTGGGGAACACGGCCCAGTCCTCACAGTGTGTCGTATGACCCTTCCTACAGGCCTGTCCTGTCCCCCTCCCCCTCCCTCCCCTGCCCCTCCTTTAAAGCCCCCCTTCCCCCTTCTCCTCTCTATCTCTGGCCTTTCAGAGTCCTCTGTTTTCCTCCTCTGTCTCTCTGTCTGTCTGCCGTGCCTTCCTGCTGTTTTCTGTCCTGCCTGCCTGATCTGCCTGCCTGCCTTCCTGCCTGCCTGCCTGCCTGCCTCCTGCCTGCCTGTCCTGTCCTCTACTGCGTCCTGTCATCTCGTCTCTCTCTCGTCTCTCCCTCTCTCGTCACACAACACAACACACACACACACACCACCCACCACATACATCCTTGTTCACACACACACACACACAACCACACACTCACTCACCCTCTACACACAACACACACACACACACCCACACACACACACACCACACACACCAACACACACCACACACACACACACACACCACACCGTGCTCGCCCATCTGGCGTGCTATCTCTGGCTAATTTCGATTCCCGGCAACATCATCAGTTATTATCTCGCTGTAGGGCTTTCTACCTTCATTCATCAAATGGTGAGAACGATTTAGACCAACTAAAAGGAATAAGACAAAGAAATCAGTGAAAGAGAAAGGAAAAGAAGAAAGAAAGAAGGTAAGAAGAAAGAAAAGAAGAAAGAAAGAACGAAGAAAGAAAGAAGAAAAGAAAAAGTTTAGAAAGAAAGAAAAAAAGAAAGAAAGAAGGGCAGAGATGAAGAAAGAATAAGAAAAAGAAAGAGAAGAGAGAGAGAAAGAAGAGAGAGAAGAAAGAACCTTTTAACAGTTTTTTAAGACAGAAATAGACAATGGAAATCTACAGAATAAGACAGAACGAAGACAGAGAAATGAAGACAGAAAATCCAAAATGAATCTGTATATTTAAAAAAAAAAATCAGAAAGAAACGAAGCAAAGAAACGAGAGAAAGGGACAACAAAAATCTAGAAATAACAAAGAACCCGACAAAAAAACAACAAAGAAACAAAGAGAGAAAGAAAGGAAAAGAAATCCAAAGAAAAACAACGGGAAGGAAACACAGAAAGTACAAAGACAGGAGCGAACAGACATCTGAGCCATGAGAAAGAACAAAACAAAGAAACTACACAGAGACAGGAGCGAACAGACATCTGAGCCAGAGAAAGAACAAACAAAGAAACTACACAGAGACAGGACGAACAGATCTGAGCCATGAGAAAGAACAAAACAAAGAAACTACACAGAGACAGGAGCGAACAGACATCTGAGCCATGAGAAAGAACAAAACAAAGAAACTACACAGAGACAGGAGCGAACAGACATCTGAGCCATGAGAAAGAACAAAACAAAGAAACTACCAGAGAGACAGGAGCGAACAGACATCTGAGCCATGAGAAAGAACAAACAAAGAAACTACACAGAGACAGGACGAACAGACATCTGAGCCATGAGAAAGAACAAAACAAAGGAACTACACAGAGACAGGAGCGATGAGAGATCTAGCCCTGAGAAAATCAAAACAAAGAAACTACACAGAGACAGGAGCGAACAGACATCTGAGCCATGAGAAAGAACAAAACAAAGAAACTACACAGAGACAGGAGCGAACAGACATCTGAGCCATGAGAAAGAACAAAACAAAGAAACTACACAGAGACAGGTGCGACCAGAGATCAAAACAAAGAAACTACACAGAGACAGGTGCGACCAGAGATCTAAGCCATGAGAAAGATCAAAACAAAGAAACTACACAGAGACAGGAGCGACCAGAGATCAAAACAAAGAAACTACAGGGAGACAGGAGCGAACAGAGATCTAAGCCATGAGAAAGAACGAAGCAAAGAAACTACAGAGAGAGAAAAAAAAAAAACTGGGCAAAGAAACTAAAGACACGGAGAAACGAAGAGACATGAAGAGTAGGAAAGAACTTAGCAAAGAAACTACAGAGAAAGCAACGAAAAGATATGAAGAGTAAGAAAAAAACTTAGCAAAGAAACTACAGAGAGAAAGCAACGAAAAGATATGGAGAGTAAGAAAGAAATTAGCAAAGAACTACTAAAGACAGAGAGAATCGAAAAAAAAAAATGTAAAGAGTGAGGGAAAAAGTGCAGAACCTAGAGAGAGAAAGAAAAACAATAAAAACCTGATGTTAAAAAAAAAAACGAAGCAGAGAAATCAAAGACATGAATAAACGAATAAATAATCACGTAATAAGAAAGAAGGAAATAAAATCAACGAAGAAACGAAAGAAAAGGAAATATAACAATAACATTGGAATGACAAGTAATTACGTGACATCGAAGAAAAAGTAGAAACAGAATGAACAAAACAACAAAACGGAATTACAGATTATGAGATACATAGATTTTACACAGACCTAAATAAGAAAGAGAGAAAGAAAGAAAGAAGAAAGAAAGAAAGAAAGAAAGAAAAAATATGCAAAACCGAAAGAAACAAAAGGCCGAATAAATACAAAGAGAAATTTAAAAACAGACAGCACAAAAAAATCCCAAAAGAAAAGGAAAAGACAGCAAGAAACAAAAAAGGAAGGAAAAAAAAGTAAAGAAAGAAAGAATGATAGAAAGTAAACAAAGAACAAAAGAGAACAAAAAGAAGGCAAAAAACCAAATAAAAAAATCCAAGATAACGACAATAAAAAGCAAGGAGAGAAAAGAAAAAAAAAAAGAAGAAGAGAGAACCAGGCTGAGAATAAAAAGAATAGAGATGAGAAAGAGAGCAAGAAAGTGACGTTCCCTTTTTCTTAACAGCAAGAAACAAGACTCCCCCAAAAAGTTTAGGAGAGGGGAGAGGAAGAGGTGCGGTGGAGATGAGGTGTGATGGCAAGGGTCGTGGGGGGGGGGGGGGGGGGGGGGGGGGGGCGGAGTAAGAGAGATGAAAAGCAACTCATAACAAATCTATGCGATGCACCAGTTCAGCCGCCTTGTCGGTTTCAGTGTCAGTTTCATCCAATATCAGTGCGTGCTTCCCTCTCGCTAATCCACACACACTTGTCTGTCAGATTAAAATGTGCTTAGAAAACTGATAGCTTATCACCTACTAAAAACACAGGAAATGCACACACACACACCACAAAAATGAATCTATCTTCCTCTTCCATTCCGCACTGGATTCATGAAGAATATGCCTGCTGTGTATTGTTTCAGAGAGCTTTAAACTTCACTTGGATGAAGTGTCTGCATATCTGTTATGTTTGTTTGTTTGTATGTTTTGTTTGTTTTTCAAATAATGTGAACATTCTACGGCCTCAAAAGATCACAATTACAATTTTCTTCTCTCGAAAACAGTTATTTTCTATTTTAAAAAAGATAGTTCCATGTTTATTGTTTCCTACTTACAAAAATAAACAAACAAAAAACAGTAGGAGTGAAACAAATGAAGGGAAACTATTCCTCCCTCATAATCACATCGACTAAGCAAATATTTTATACATATAAAAAGAGTGGGGAGGGGGAGAGTTAGGATAAAGGAGAAATAATTTTGATGGAAGATATTAACCCCTTCACCGACAGCAGATGGGAGTTCCCATCAATTCCCGTTTTGTGAAAGCAGCCACTTCTGACATTAGCTTGAGGTCACCTTTCGCCACGTGGAGGACACCTATCAGTAGAGTCACCTTTCGCCACGTGGAGGACACCTATCAGTAGAGTCACCTTTTCGTCACGTGCAGGACACCTATCAGTAGAGTCACCTTTCGTCACGTGCAGGACACCTATCAGTAGAGTCACCTTTCGCCACGTGGAGGACACCTATCAGTAGAGTCACCTTTCGTCACGTGCAGGGACACCTATCAGTAGAGTCACCTTTCGCCACGTGGAGGACACCTATCAGTAGAGTCACCTTTCGCCACGTGGAGGACACCTATCAGTAGAGTCACCTTTCGTCACGTGCAGGACACCTATCAGTAGAGTAACCTTTCGACACCTATCAGTAGAGTCACCTTTCGCCACGTGGAGTCACCTTTCAGTAGAGTCACGTCGTCAGGAGGACCTATCAGTAGAGTCACCTTTCGTCACGTGCAGGACACCTATCAGTAGAGTCACCTTTCGTCACGTGCAGGACACCTATCAGTAGAGTCACCTTTCGTCACGTGCAGGACACCTATCAGTAGAGTCACCTTTCGCCACGTGGAGGACACCTATCAGTAGAGTCACCTTTTCGTCACGTGCAGGACACCTATCAGTAGAGTCAACTTTCGCCACTGGAGGACACCCTATCAGTAGACCCCTGGACTGTTTATTGTGGTCCAACCATGGGCCTTTACTAGACCAGTCGTCTGTTTTCTTCAACTCAACATTCGTGTACACTGACAAGAATCTATGGACAATTAACAGTGAGATACCACCAATATTCTGTCTTCACTAAACATTCCTGTACCTTGACAAGAATCAATCAGCAATTCACAGAGAGGTGCCACCTATATTCTGACTTCGCTAAAGATTAACGTACCTTGACAAGAATCAATCAGCAGTTAACAGAGAGCACTAAACATTCCTGTACCTTGACAAAAATCAATGAGCAGTTAACAGAGAGATACCACCAATATACTGTCTTCACTAAAGATTAGCGTACCTCGACAAGAATCTATTGACAATTAACAGTGAGATACCACCAATATTCTGTCTTCACTAAACATTCCTGTACCTTGACAAGAATCGATCAGCAATTAACAGTGAGGTACCACCAATATTCTGTCTTCACTAAAGATTAGCGTACCTCGACAAAAATCTATCGACAATTAACGGTGAGATGCCATCAATATTCTGTTTTCTTCACTCAACATTCGTGCACCTTGAAAAAAAAATCTATCAACAATTAACAGTGAGGTACCATCTGTATATTGTCTTTACTCAACATTCGTGCACACTGAAAAGAAATCAATCGACAATTAACACTGAAGTGCCACCTACATTCTGTTTTCTTCCCTCAACATTCGTGTACACTGACAAGAATCAATCCACAATGAACACTGAGGTGCCACCTTTTATTCTGTCTTCACTAAGATTAGCGTACCTCGACAAAAATCTATCGACAGTTAACAGTGAAATACCAGAAATATTCTGTTTTCTTCACTCAACATTCGTGCACCTTGACAAGAATCAATCAGCAATTAACAGAGAGGTTCCATCTACATTCTGTCGTCACTTAACATTCGCATACCTTGACAAGAATCAATCTGCAATTAACAGAGAAGTTGCAACATTCGCATACCTTGACAAGAATCAATCTGCAATTAACAGAGAAGTTGCAACATTCGTGTACCTTGACAAGAATCAACCAGGTCATCTATCAACGTCATCTTTTCACGATGAACCCGCAGAACCAGAGATGTTGGGAACAGAGAAAGAGAACGAAGACGAAGGATGAAAAGACAAAAAGAAGACTTGGGGAAAAAAAAAGGACAAAGAGAAATAACCCCGTGTCACTGTCAACACTCTATAAACTGGACAAATAAAACCCACTGCCGCTGTGTCACTGTGTCACACTCTATGACTGGACAAAATAAAAAAAAACCACTGCCCTCATATCACAACTGCTTGGCGCAGGTGCTTAGAGCGCAGCACACACACACACACACACACACACCACACACACACCCACACACACACACAGGGAGGGTGAGAGAGAAAGATAAAGCGCACGCACGCACGCGTTCACGTACACACACACACACACACACACACACACACACACACACACACACACACACACCACACACAACACACACACCACACACACACACACACGCACCGCACACACGCACGCACGCACACACACACACACACACACACACACACACACACACACACACACACAGTGAGAGAGAGAAAGATGGACGCGCACGCACTCACGCACGAGCTCACACACACACACGCACACACGACACACACACACACACACACCACACACACACACACACACACACAACACACACACACACACACACAGAGTCAACACTGCATCTAAACGTGACGACCTAACACAACAGGGCAGCCGGACGTTGTAGCTGCGGCAGACTTGATATGTGGATGTGAGGGGAGGGGTTTGGGGGGTGGGGGGGGGGGGGGGGGGGGGGCTGGACAGACAGATAAGGGAGAGAACTGCGATTTCCGTGAAGCTGGGGCTTCAAGGTAGAGATCAGGAAGGAAGAGCTTTCAGGGGGGGGGGGGGGGGGGGGGGGGGGGGGGGGGGACTGGGGGGGGGGGTGAGAGACTTTACCTGGACTCGTGAGAGACTGCCATAGCTATTGTAGTATAGACAGTACTCATCGTGAGAGACTGCCATAGATACTGTAGTATAGACAGTACTCATCGTGAGGAGACTGCCATAGATACTGTGGTAGACAGTACTCATCGTGAGAGACTGCCATAGATACTGTGGTATAGACAGTAATACTCATCGTGAGAGACTGCCATAGATACTGTGGTATAGACAGTACTAATCGTGGAGAGACTGCCATAGATACTGTGGTATAGACAGTACTCATCGTGAGAGACTGCCATAGATACTGTGGTATAGACAGTACTCATCGTGAGAGACTGCCAGATACTGTGGTATAGACAGGACTCATCGTGAGAGACTGTCAGAGACTGTGGTATAGACAGTACTCATCGTGAGAGACTGCCATAGATACTGTGGTATAGACAGTACTCATCGAGAGAGACTGAGAGAGAGGAGAAGAGAGAGTAGC
>JADBJO010003078.1:197500-205000 GCA_016801955.1 Conus betulinus
GCTGGTGTGTGTGTGTGTGCGTGTGTGCGTGCGTGCGTGCGTGCGTACGTGCGTGCGTGCACGGGCGCGCCCTCGCGCGCGCGTGCGTTTGTGTGTGTGTGTGTGTGTGTGTGTGTGTGTGTGTGTGTGTGTGTGTGTGTGTGTGTTGTGTGTGGGAATGATTGTGTGTGTGTGTGTGTGTGTGTGTGTGTGTGTGTTGGTGTGTGGTGTGTGTGTTGTGTGTGTGTGTGTGGTGTGTGTGTGTGTGTGCGCGCGCGCGCGCGCGCGCAGGGGCAACGTCGCGCTGTCTCTGACTCTGACTCTGTCTCTGTCTCACCTTCCCCCTCCCCCCCCCCCCCCCCCACACACACACACAAGGAGAGAGGAGAGAGAGAGAGAGGGCGGAAGGAGGGAGATGGAATGAGAGAGAGTGAGTAACTGACAGACAGACAGACCGACCGACGGACGGACAGGCAGACAAACAGACAGACAGACAGGGAGGGAGGGGGATGAAAAGAGACTGAATAACTGAGTGCGTGAAAGAAGGGGGGGGGGGAGAGAGAGAGAGAGAGAGAGGGAGAGAGATAGAGAGAGAGAGAGAGAGACAGACAGACAGACAGACATACAGAGACAGACAGACAGACAGACAGAGTGTAGGAGACCGACAGAAAACAGACAGAGAGACAGAGACAAGCTGACAAACAAACAAACAACAAAAAAAAAACAACGATCGACGAACAGACCAACAGACAAAGGAGCGAACAGAGACAGGCTCTGGCCTGCAGTGTTTGACATTGGTCTCTTTCCAGCCGATGGAGACCAACTCTGTTTTTGGAGATTTCAGGGGGAAATGGCGGAAAATGGCGGGGGGGGGGGGGGGGGGGGTGGCAGCCTTTGTTTACCTTGGCCCCTGGGGTACCGCGACCTCACACAGGACAGCCACCATCAGATTCCACTGAAAAAAGGAGGAGATATAAATGACATAGACAGAGAGAGAGAGAGAGAGAGAGAAGAGAGAGAGAGAGAGAGAGAGAGTGAGTATGGAGGCTGTTAATGAATAAATGAATGAATGAGTGCAGAGGGGGGTATTATTCGATGAAAAAATAACTATACAAAAGGATGAACAGTCATAGAATATATTAAAATAATAGGTGGAAGAATTATACATAAATAGAGAAACAAAAGAGAGACAGAGACAGAAACGGGGAGCACAGAGACAGACGGTGACAGACATAGGGTGATGGAGGGAGGGTGATAGAGAGGGGAGAGAGGGGAGAGAGGTGCTGAGTGAGCGAAAGAGACAGGCAGACAGACAGACAGGCAGACACATAAAGGGGTATGGTAGGGAGGAGAGAGAGGGCGGAGAGAGGGGGAGAGAGAGACGGCGGGGGGGGGGGGGAAGACAGACAAACAAGTACACTGACAGACACCAGAGGCAGGAAGACAAAGCGACACACAGACAGACAGACAGATAAGACGAGGGAAGAATGAGAGAGAGAGAGATAGAGAGAGAGAGAGAGAGAGAGAGAGAGAGAGAGAGAGTCAGACAGCCATACAGTGTCAGAGAGACAAAGGAAACACATAGAGGCAGACAGACAGACAGAGACGGGGGAGGAAGGAGAGAGAGACAGAGACAGAGAAAGAGAGAGAGAGAGAGTATATGTGTGTGTATGGTGTGTGTGTGAGAGAGAGAGAGAGAGATAGAGAGAGACAGAGGGAGGTAGAGAGAGATGGAGAGGAGAGAGAGAGAGAGAGAGAGGAGAGAGAGAGAGAGACAGAGAGCTCCGACACTTTAAAAAAACTCCTCAGACAGACCGATACCGAACAGACACAGACAGAGAAGAGAAGATAGAGAGAGAGACAGAGAAGAGAGAGAGAGAGACAAGAGAAAGAGAGAGAGAGACGGAGACAGAGAGAGAGACAGAAAGAGAGCATATGTTCTCGTTCCCCTTTCCAAACAAAGCAGACTGAATCATACCACAGATCGAATTACACTGTCATGGGTGTGTCAGAGAGAGAGAGAGAGAGAGAGAGAGAGAGAGATAGAGAGAGAGAGAGAGAGAGAGAGAGAGAGAGAGAGAGAGAAACAGTGAGAGAGGGACAGACAGAGAGAGAAAGAAGAGAAATGGAGAACAGTGAGACAGACAGAGAGAGACAGAAAGAGATAACAGAGTGAGAGCGAGAGGAGAGAGAGAGGGGGCTGAGAGAGAGAGACAGAGACAGACAGACAGACAGACAGACAGACAGGCAAAGACAGACAGAGACAGAGAGAGATCGGATTCTCACTTACATCCACGTGAACTAAATAAGACAAACCGAAGACAGCTAGCACGTCTTGTGGAAAAGGCTATATGGAACACAGCGGAGCATAGGACATGTGGAGGACGGAAAAAAGACTACGCAGTTAAAAAAGATACAGGGGGGGGGGGGGTGGGGGGGGGGGTGGGGGGGGGGGGGGGGGGGGGGGGGGGGGGGGGCGCTCTCTTTCCACCTGTCTCTCGGCTGTCTTTCCGGCTGTCTGCTGCATAGTCTGGGAGGCATGCCCATGGGAAATCTGTGTGTTTGTTTAATCTTCTGTCTTGACGTCTTCCACTCTCCTTCTGTCCATCTGTGTGTCCGTGAGGTTAGACGTCTGTTGACAGGGACGATTGGTGGATGATGGGTTTTGTGTGTGTTTGTTGTTGTTGTTGTTGTTGTTGTTGATGATGATGGTGGTGGTGATGATGGAATGACCTTGGCGACGAATTTCATTTTGTAATGAAATGCATCAAATATGATGATATTAGAAATAAGTTTATACCAAAACAATTTTACATGTATAAAGTCCGTATTTAAACTATTGTCGTTTGCTCTGTGGTAATAAAAAAAAAAGTGTTGCTAAACTTAGCAAAGTTTTTTAAAACTTAGTAAAGTTGTGTAACATTATATCCAGTGTGTTAATTATCGGGAAAATTTTTGGATGTTTGATGTGTTTCATTTACATTTCTTTATTTTGTTTCAAGTCCTCCATGCCCCAAAAGGGGTCACAGGATTAAATCTTTGAATCTTTGAAATCTTTTAAGTGTGTGTGGTGTGTGTGTGTGTGTGTGTGTGTGTGTGTGTGTGTGTGTGTGTGTGTGTGTGTGTGTGTGTGTGTGTGTGTGTGTGCGTGTGTGCGTGCGCGCGCGCACGCGCGTATGTGTGTGTGTGTGTGTGTGTGTGTGTGTGTGTGTGTGTGTGTGTGCGTATGCTCTCTCTCTCTCTCCTCTCTCTCTCTCTCTCTCTCTCTCTCTCTCTCTCTCTCTCTCTCTCTCTCTCTCAACTGTGTGACTTTTTATATAAATTCTGAACCAGCGAAGTTTTGAGCTTCAGTCTGACGCTCTTCATTCTGAGCTATTCCGGCTGACAGTAAGAAGGGTGTGTTCAGTCTGAATGAACACCAGCAACCAGCCATTCTTTGATTCGCTTCCAATAGCGACGTCGCTTCACTTCGCGACTAACGAGGCTTTTCAAACAGGAAAACGAGTCCCTCGTGATGTAATCGATATGTTCATGAAATATCATGACAAATGTGGAAAAGATAAGAGAAAAATTCGATTTGTATAATCAACAACACATCAACGACAGGTTGTGATGGCCACAGGGAGACACACAAACACACACACACCACACACACACACACACACACACACACACACACACACACACACACACACACGCACACGCACACACACTGCCAGTGAAAAATTTTCAAATTCATGATTTAACGACCTAATTTTTCCTTCCCGTTTTATTTTTCTCTCGCAAACCATGCCCCAACTTTTCTTTTTTTTTATGTTTCTTTCTTCCCATCTGTTTAAAACTATTTGCATGTCATTTTGATGACGGACGAATAATGCACATGAACACACTTGCATACACACACTAACACTTCACAATCCTGCATATGCCGGCTATGCTTGTGTGACGACGAAGGTTTTTTTTTTTTTTTTATTCAATTTTATTTATTTTCGTTTGTTTTTGTTTTTGTTTTTTTTGTGTTTGTTTTTGGGGGGCGCGTTTTAAACCAGAAAAGAGCAAAAAGAGCAGCAGCAATCAACTACTCTGTCCCCGAAGCATACTGAAAGGTTCACGTCTTCAAATCTCAGAGAAGAAGAAAAACAAACTAACATAAAAAAGAAAACAACCAAACAAAAAACCAGTGATAGCGAAAACGGAAAGCGACAGAACGTGCCACACGTGGGTGGGTTTGGTAGGCGGAGGGGAGGGGAGGGGAGAGAAACGGGGTGGCAGGGGGAGGGGTCCGAGAGGGGGCGGTACGAGAATAAAAAAAAAAAAAGATTGAGATCAGCATCGATGTATCGGCTTGTCAACTGGTTTGGTGGTGGGGATTTTTCTTCTCTGCTTCCCCGGGCTTTGAGTGTCACTGGTGTTGGCGTGCCCAAGACTTCTGTCCTGACCTCTCTCTCTCTCTCTCTCTCTCTCTCTCTCTCTCTCTCTCTCTCTCTCTCTCTCTCTCTCTTCTTCTTCTTCTTCTTCTTCTTCTTCTTCTTCTTCTTTTTCTTCTTCCTGTTGTTGTTTGTTGCTTGTTGTTGGTTTGTTGTTGTTGGTGGGGGGTGGTGTTGGTTGTTGTTTGTTGTTGTTGGTGGTTCTTCTTCTTCTTCTTCTTCTTTCTTCTTCTTCTTCTTCTTCTTCTTCTTCTTCCTCCTCCTCCTCCTCCCTCCTACCTCCTCCGCCGCCTTCCTCCCCTCTTCCTCCTCCTCGTCCTCCTCCTCCTCCTCCTCCTACTCCTTCTTCTATATCTCTTACTCCATTCCTCTCTTATCCTATCCCTCCTCCATTTTCCTTCCCCCTCTCTCCCCATCTCCTCATTTTGGATCTTCTTTCTCCACTGTACCTCCCTCCCCTCCTCCTCCATTCTCCCCCGCCTGTTTGTATTCAAGCCGGTATCCCTCCCCCCCCCCCCTTCCCCCCCCTTCCGCCCCACAACCCATCCCCACCTATGTTTTTTCTTCTCCCCCCTTTTCGTTTCAAAAGGCCAAGGATTCAACTTCTACACTCCACTTGTATCTGGGTAAGATTGTCCGTGGTGTCGAAGGAATCGCTATCCTTCCTATTACACCGAGAGAATTCTTCCATCTCCTTCTCCTCCCTCGTCTCTCTCGTTCTCTGCTAGCCACACGCCTCAATTAGGAGTTTTGATCTAAATGACTGTAGTAGAATCCACGTCAGCGTTTTGAGGCCTAGCAAAAATGCCAGCCAGCATTTCATATTCATCTGGTAGGTGATCAAAAGAACAACCAAACAACCCATCAATCATTTTCACCTATTCTGGTGGGGGGGGGGGGGGGGGGTATCTACCAAAGACATCATTCACATTCTTCAAAAACATGACATTCCCTTTGGCTGACGTCATGTTTCAGGCCTTTGCACTCACCCGTGAGAGCCTATCTTTGCGCCAGCTGGTTTCCCCCAAATAGTCCCATTCCTTTGATGTTAATCTGTCTGCTTGGAACCACCTGGCTTGCTCCTCCTTTATTGGCCGTATGAAAGAAAACGAAAAGAATCAACTTTCAGACACAATAAAAATTCTCATACAATCTAATTGCGCCAGTCTATAAATACTCGATTCCTTAACAAAGCCTTGGCGCCTTTCATTTTTGGTGTGCAGCCTTGGACACGCTGAATCAGCAATAACCTGTCATGTGGAATGTGAACGTGATGACAGCTACATGGGGATGTTTTCCATTTCTTTGCTGCCTTTTGCTGTCAGTGTTGTTCGTCCTTTCTTTCGTTCTTTCTTCTGTCTTTAACTTGTGGTGGAGTGTCAGTGATACGATATTTATTTTTTTTTTATACAGAAGATGACGAATGGGCTTACTTTTTCTGGTTTCTTTCTTTCCCTTTTTTGTGACTTGTTTCGTTGCTAATTTCGTTGATGCCAATGCCTCGAATGAGGTTAGTCTTTCCATTTTCTTTCTTTATTTCTTTCTTTTTTTTGTGTGAGGATCTGGATCCAAAAGCGGATATCCAGAATCCGTTTAACGTCGACAGAGGTCTTCGATGTACCACGGCCCTTCCTAGATGTTCTGAAATTCACTTCATTGATGTTCGACAGACTAAAGTGGGCCAGCCTTCTATGGGTAGATGAGAATAGATCAGAGACAGAGACAGAGACAGACAGACAGAGACGGATAGAGACAGACAGAGACAGACAGAATGAGACAGAGACAAAGAGACAGACAGACAGACAAAGACAGAGACAAAGACAGACAGAGACAAAGAGACAGACAGACAGACAAAGACAGGGACAAGGCGACAGACAGACAACGACAGACATACAGAAACAGAGACAAAGAGACAGACAGACAGACAAAGACAGACAGACAGACAGACAGAGACAAAGCGACAGACAGACAATGACAGACAGAGACAAAGAGACAGACAGACAAAGACAGAGACAAAAAGACAGACAGAGACAAACAGACAAAGACAGAGACAAACAGACAAAGACAGACAAAGACAAAGAGACAGAGAGAGGGAGGAAGCAGTGAAGGGGAGGCACGGTAGGAAGAGATCAGGAAGGAAATGAAAGAAAAAAAGGGGGTGCAGATAGAGAGAAAGAGAGGGGAGGGACGAAGGAGGAGGAGGAGGGAGAGGAGGAGGAGGAGGAGGAGGGAGGAGGAGGAGGAAGAGGAGGAGAAAGATAGAGAAAGAGAGATGTTAGGACGCACGCACGCATAAGTGCGCGCGCGCGCACACACACACACACACACACACACACACACACACACACACACACACACACACACACACACACACACACATACGCACACACACGCCCGCGCGCGCGCGCGCAAGCGCAAGTACGCACCCACTCATGCACGCACCACACAGAGAGAGAGAGAGAGAGAGAGGAGAGAGAGAGAGAGAGAGAGAGAGAGAGAGAGAGAGAGAGAGCAATACCCTGCACTTGCTGACGACTACGCCTTTGTATAGAAGTTTTTGTTCGTTTACTTATTTCTTCATACATCGTTAAAAATCAATACCAACAACTCAGCAATTTGTACTCCCTCCCCACCCAAAGCCAAATCTGAAAAGCTGCACAAATGCAAATCCTGGAGAAGAAGAAGAAAACAATGATAACGAGAATGGTAAGCGACAGCACGTGACACTCGCTAGGGGGACGGTACCTGGGGTTAAAAAAATTGAGGTCAGCATCGATCGCTGGGGGGCAGTCAACTCGTGTGGAGACTCCGGGAGATGTCCTTCTTTGCTTCTACTGACTTTCCCTGCACTGTTGTGGTCACACACTGCAATTAGGATTTTGCACTAAAAAACACTATGTCATCTAAATTAGAGAAAAAAAAAGGGAGGTTAGTTAACGCCAAGGACACAGACAAATAAAGTACAGGACAAAACTCTGTCTTTATTTGACTTTATTTTTACTTTATTTGTCTGTGTCCTTGGTAGGTAACTAACTCCCTCTTTTTTTCTAGATTTTGCTTCATTTTCCGCCCTCAGTCACTTCGGTTTGAAACT
>JADBJO010003078.1:215000-220000 GCA_016801955.1 Conus betulinus
CTTGCATCTGTATGCGTCTGTATTGTATATGTGCGCATGTGTAAGTGTATGTGTGTTTGTGTGTTTGTGTGTGTGTGTGTGTGTGTGTGTGGTGTGTGTGTGTGTGTGTGTGTGTGTGTGTGTGTGTTGTGTGTGTGTGTGAAAGAGAGAGACAGAGACAAGACAAAGACAGACAAAGACAGAGAGAAACAAAAACAGAGAGACAGATACAGATACAGAGAGAGCAAGAGAGAGAGAAGGGGAGAGACAGACACACAGAAAGTGAGAGAGAGAGAGAGCGAGAGAGAGGGGAGGGGAGACACAGAGAGAGACGAGCAGACAGATGGTCTCTCTTATCACATCTACCAGTCTAATTATAGCTGTTTTTTTTTTTCTTCTTTTCTTTTTTCTTTCATGATAGTGGCTTTTTAACGGAATCAGGAATGATTACTAGGTGTCACTGGTCTGTCTTTGCTTCAGTCTTCCTATCTTTACCTTTCTCTTTTTCTCTCTCTTTCCCTCACTCTTTGATGTCACCTTCCACTCTATCATTTCATTCATTTCATTTACCCATACTTTTTTTTCCCTTTGTTCCTTTTTCTCCTTTTTCTTTTTTTTTTTTTTTTTTTTTTTGTGTCTGATTTCTTTCTTTCAATCTGTCTTTCTTCTTTAGTTGCTTTTGTTGCTTTTCTCTTTTTTATTTGTGTATATTTCTGAGTCATTTTTTTCTTCTTCTTTCTTTCCTTCGTTCTTTCCACCTTTCGTTCCTTTTATTTCTTTACTTTCCCCATCTTCCTCTCCTCGGTTTCTTCTTTCTTTTTCTTTTCTTTCTTTTCTGTCCTTTAGTTTACTTTCTTTTTCTCTTTTCCTTTGTTTCAGTATTTTTGTTTTTTTTTTTCTCCTTCGCTCTGTAAATATTTCTGTCTATTTTTGTTTCTTTTCCTTTCTGTAATGCAATAACATGAATATCAATCATAATTTTTTTTTTTTTAACATTGCTCCCAAAATAAAGACTTCTCAATTTGAGAATGATGAGATGAGACAAGAAGAGAGAGACAGAGAGAGAGAGAGAGAGAGAGAGAGAGAGAGAGAGAGAGAGAGAGAGAGAGATGAGATAAGACCCAGAAGAGAGAGAGCCAGAGACACAGAGAGAGAGAGAGAGACAGAGAGAGAGAGACAGAGGGAGAGAGATATATATGAGATAAGACCAGAAGAGAGAGACAAAGAGAGAGAGAGGACAGACAGACAACAGACAGACAGAGAGAGAGAAGCAAAAATAGTCAAAAATAAAATACAAACAAAGCTAAATTGAGTGCCGGCCAAATGATGGAACAGAGAGCAAACAGAAGACTCACAGACACTAAAAAAATAAATGCTGAAAAAGACGAAAGGTGCGGGGATAAGGCGGGAATGCCGCCACAAAAAATCTATACCAATCAGAAATTGTTTCTATTTACGGCACAAGAGACGACGACGACGAGAAAAAAAGAACAAGTACAAGAGGAAATTAGAAGAAGAAGAAGAAGAAAAGCACCAGAAAAAAATCTTACATTGAAGAGAGAGGAGGAGGGAAATTGGGAAAACCAAAGAGATTTAGCAACAATTAATACGATTTTCTCGATGTCTAGGCTTTGAAGACCAAATAATAGTAGCCGTCTGCATCAAAGACACTGGTTCAGAAACTTTGTTTTACATCTCTCTCTCTCTCTCTCTCTCTCTCTCTCTCACTCTCTCCTCTCTCTCTCTCTCCTCTCTCTCTCTCTCTCTCTACCTTAACGCTTTATTCTTCACCCCCATTCATCCTTAGGTGTTGTGTTTTTTTGTTTGTTTGTGTTTGTGCTGAGATACTGCATGAAACGACGGAGGAGGTGTATGCCGTGCGCTTGTATCTCCCCCTCCCATTCCCCCCACCCCCCCACCCCCGCCTTATTTTGCCCTCACACACACCCACATACAACACACACCTACATACAAATACGTGCACGCGCGCCGAACGCGCACGCGCGCACACACACACACACATACACACACCGCACACACACACACACGCACGCACCACACACACACATGCATGCAAAGGCACGCAGGCACGCATACATATACCGACAACACTATTATATATATATATATATATATATATATAATATATATATATATATGGGGAGAGAGAGAGAGAGATCTTGAGAGAGAGGAGAGAGAGACAGAGACCAGAGACAGAGAGAGAGAGAGACAGAGAAAGGGAGCAGACAGTGTGAGACAGGGCATGCAGGCAGGCGGGTAGAGACAGAGACAAACATACAGACAGACAGGCAGGCAGACAGAGACAGGACCAGACAGAGGCTGCCACAGAGACACAGAGACAGAGAGAGACAGAGAGAGAGGAGAGAGAGAGAGACAGAGAAACACAGTGAGAACAGGGCATGCAGGCAGGCGGATAGAGACAGACAAACATACAGAACAGACAGGCATGCACGCACAGAGAGACAGACAGAACAGACAGACAGACAGAGCCACAGAGTACAGACAACAGAGGAGAGAGAAGAGAGACAGAGACGAGAGCGGAGAGGAGAGAGAGGAGAGGAGAGAGAGAGAGAGAGAGTAGAGACGAGAGAAGAGAGAGAGAAGGTGGTCTGGCTGGGGACAATCTGGCTGTCTAATTGCAGCGTGTGTTTTCAGAGGACCTCTCTTGGGCCAGTGGCTTTTGAACAAATCAGGAATGGATTGCACAACGGCGTTACCCATCTGTCCGTTCAGAATTTTCTTTCTTTTTTTTTTTTTTTATTTGTGGGGTTTTTTTGGGGGGTTTTTTTCAGTCTTCAATTCTTTCGTTCTTTGTTCTCCCTTACTGTCTTCTATGTCTTTTTTCCTTCTCTGTCTCAAAATTCTTTTATTTCATCCATTCTAACCTTCTTCGTTCTCTTCCTTTCATACCCTTCTTCTTTCCTTTCTTTTCATTTTTTTTTCTTTGTTGTTCCTCTTTTACTTCATTCATTTAATCAATCTAGTCTTTTCTTCTGTCTTTATCGTTCTTTTTACAAGCTTTTCTCTCTCTTGCGTTTCTTCACTTTCCATCTCTTCTGTGTCCTGTCCTTTTCTTCTATTTTGTCTCCCCTTTTTTCTTAATTTCTGTGATGTTTTTTCAATAATTCTGTCTTTCTTTCTTCTGTTTTCTGGTCTTTTCTGATATGGTACGCCTTTTCATAATCTTTTTTTCGGCCTCCCTCTTCTCTCTCCTCTCTATCCTCTCTCTCTCTCTATCTCTCTATCTACTCTGTCTCTCTCTCTCTCTCTCTCTCTCTCTCACCTCTGTGTGTGTGTGTGTTGTGTGTGCGCGCGCGCACGCGTGCGTGCGTGCGTGCGTGCGTGTGTGTGTGTGTGTGTGTGTGTGAGTGTGTGAGTGTTGTGTGTGTGTGTGTGTGTGTGTGTGTGTGTGTGTGTGGTGTGTGGTGTGTGTGTGTGTGTGTGTGCGAGAGTGAGTGTGCTTGTTTGTCTGTTTCTTTCTTTTGCTTTTTTCTTCCCCTCCATCTTCTTTCCTCCTCTTTTTCTCCATCCTACATTCTTTCCCTTCTCTCTTCTTTCTTTCTGGGTTATAGGTTTTTTTTCTCCCCTTCTTTCATTCTTTGTTTCTTTTTTCCCCCTTTATCTGACGCAACAAAACACGTAAAATTAAGCATCAATGGTGAAGTTTTACCCTCACTCTGAAAACAAAGCCTTTGCAATTTTCAGAATAATGAGATGATGCAAAAAGAGACTATAAGGCCAACAGACAAACAGAGAGACAGAAAGAAAGACAGAAACAAAATGTGAGAGAGAAAAAAAAAGCGACGGTGAACAAAACCAATTTCAAAACCAGATCAAAGAACAGAGAAAACAGAAGACTTGTACACAAGAACGCTGAATGTTGGACCAGATGAAAGACGAGGGGCACGGGTGGAAATGCCGGTACGACTATCAGTCAGGGAGCGTTTTGAATTATGGTATGGAGAAAAAGAGAAGAGGAGGAGAAGAAGGAGGAGGAGGAAGAAGGATGATTATGGAAAGAAAGAGGAAGAGGATTATGAGAAGAAAGAGGAAGAGGAGGAAGAGGATTATGAGAAGAAAGAGGTAGAAGAGGAGGAGGAGGAGAGGATGAGAAGAAGAAGAGGAAGAGGAGGATTAGGAGAAGAAGAGGAGTGAGACAGAAAAGAGGAAGAGGAGGAGGACGAGGATTGTGAGAAGAAAGAGGAAGAGGGGTAAGAAGAGGATTTATGAGAAGAAAAGAGGAGGAAGAGGGGAAGAAGAGGATTATGAGAAGAAAGAGGAAGAGGGGGAAGAAGAAAATTATGAGAAAAAAGAGGAGGAGGAGAAAGGATTATGAGGAGGAAGGAGGAAGAAGAGGATTATGAGAAGAAAGAGGAGAGAGGGGGGAGGAAGAAGAAGAGGATTATGAGGAAAAAAGGAGAGGAGGAGGAAGAAGAAGAGGATTATGAGAAGAAAGAGGAGGAGGAGGAAGAAGAGGATTATGAGAAGAGGAGGAGGAGGAGGAGGAGAAAGAGGATTATGAGAAGAAAGAGGAGGAGGAGGAAGAAGAGGATTATGAGAAGAAAGAGAGGAGGAGGAGGAAGAAGAGGATTATGAGAAGAAAGAGGAGGAGGAGGAGGAGGAGAGAGGGAGGAGGAGGAAAGAGGAGAGGATGATCGCGTACCTGATTATACAAGGAGGAGTCTTGATTTTCTGGCCTTTACACACCATCATTTATCTGTCTGCATCGAATATACTGGATTATGAGACTCCTGGAAATCTCTCTCTCTTTATCTGTCTGTCTGTCTGTCTCTCTCTCTCTCTCTGAGAAGAAAGTCTGTCTGTCTGCCTCTCTCTCTCTCTCTCTCTGTCTGGATCTGTACCTCTCTCATCTCTCTTCTCTCTCTCTCTCTCTCTCTCTACTCTCATCATCTCTCCTCTCTCATCAGTTTATTTCCTTCTTTTTTTCTTCTGTGCTTTTCCTCTCTCTACATCCATTCCTCCCCCCCCCTCTCCTCTCT
>JADBJO010003078.1:222500-227500 GCA_016801955.1 Conus betulinus
TGGCTCATCAGTGAATAAAGTTATTGTCATCGTTAAGAGCTCGGTGGTGGAGGGGAAGGGGGGTGGTGACAGCCCAGGCCGTGTCTCCTAGAGAGAGAAATGGAGAAAGAAATACACTCCAAAACATTGACACACTGGGGGATCAAAGTGCTACATTGAGCATCTCTTAAAATAGAGAGAGAATGTGTGTTTTGGGGGGGGGGGGGAGTCTTGAGAGAGAGAGAGAGAGTGTGTGTGTGAAAGAGAGAGAGAGAGAGAGAGAGAAATGAGAGAGACAGGGACAGACAGAGAGAAAAAGACAGGAGAGATAGAGGAAGAGAGAGGGAGAGTAAGAGACAGAGAAAGAGAGAGAGAATGAGAGAGAGAGAGGCAGGGACAGAGGGAGACAGAGACACAGAGAGAGACAGACAGACAGACAGACAGAGACAGAGACAGACAGAGAGAGAGAGAGAGAGAGAGAGATGGAGGAGAAAGAGGACGACACAACGAAAAAGACTGACGGAGAGACAGGTACCGGGACAGAAAAAGAGATTCAATGAAGGAGGAATGATAATAATAATAATAATAATAATAATAATAACAATAATGATAACAATAGCAATATCATAATAATTATGATAATAATGAGAAGAAGAAGAAGAATGATGAGATGATGATGATGGTGATGATGGTGATGATGATGATGATAATGATGAGGATAGTAATAATAATAATAATAATATAATAATAATAATAATAATAATAATGATAATTAAAAATGATAATAATAATAATAATAATTTCCTCCAGCACCATAATGCCGCTAGCATTCCACCCACTTAAAAACCGCCCCCATCTAAAAACCCTGAGGGCTTTCTTATCATTCCGCCGCCAGAGGGCGCTTCCCAACGCCAATGGCTTCCAGTTCACTCATCATCTATGACAAGTCCATGGGACAAATTTCTCCGCCTATTGCAACAGGCATCGTTAAATTCTGCGGCTGACTTGGTACTGGCACCAGGCGTGCTAATCGGGGAGGATGGGCGACTGGGAATGCTGGAGGGACGGGAAGGGAGGGGGAGGTGGGAGAAGGGGGAGATAAAATGGGGTTTTGGAGGGTTCCAGCAGAGAGAAGTGTGCAGGGGGAAGAGAAGAAGAATGAGGAAGAAGGCAGGGAGGGGGTTGGGGGGGGGGGGGGGGGGGGTGGGAGACAAAAATCAATGTTCTGAGTAATTTATTCATACATGAAATGTCTGGAACGTCGGTGGATGAGTGCCCATTAATGCCTCTTCCCACCCATCCCTCCCCCATAATGCCTTCTCTCCTCCCCCATCTTCTTCTTCTTCTTCTTCTTCTTCCCCCCCTTTCCCAGTTACTTCCCTTTAAAACCTCCAAAATCTCCTTGGGAAACAAAAATGAAAAAAGAAGGAATCATTCTGGTCGATAAACGGAACGGGAAAGCATGTGAGTACATAACTGCCATGATAGGGATTTCAGTGTAGGAGATTAGTGGCAGTAGTGTCTAATTGAAGTCCGCGCGCCATATATATGTAGGAGACTAGTGGCATTAGTACGTATCTGACGTGAAGTCCGTGCGCTATATATAATGTATTAGATCAGTGGCAGTACTATCCAATGTGAAGTCCGGGCGCCATATATAATGTAGGAGATTAGTTGCAGTTGTATCTAATATGAAGTCCGCGCGTCATATATAATGTAGGAGATTAGTTACAGTAGTGTCTAACGTGAAGTCCGCGCGCCATATATAATGTAGGAGATTAGTAGCAGTGGTATCTAACATGAAGTCCGCGCCATATATAATGTAGGAGATTAGTGGCAGTGGTATCTAACGTGAAGTCCGCGCCATATATAATGTAGGAGATTAGTGGCAGTGATATCTAACATGAAGTCCGCGCCATATATAATGTAGGAGATTAGTGGCAGTGGTATCTAACTGAAGTCCGCGCGCCATATATAATGTAGGAGATTAGTGGCAGTGTATCTAACATGAAGTCCGCGCCATATATAATGTAGGAGATTAGTAGCAGTGGTATCTAACATGAAGTCCGCGCGCCATATATAATGTAGATTCGTGGCAGTGATATCTAACGTGAAGTCTGCGCCATATATAATGTAGGAGATTAGTGGCAGTGATATGTATCTAACTGAAGTCCGCGCGCCATATATAATGTAGGAGATTAGTGGCAGTGATAGGTATCTAACGTGAAGTCCGCGCGCCATATATAATGTAGGAGATTAGTGGCAGTGGTATCTAACTGAAGTCCGCGCGCCATATATAATGTAGGAGATTAGTGGCAGTGATATCTAACTGAAGTCCGCGCGCCATATATAATGTAGGAGATTAGTGGCAGTGGTATCTAACTGAAGTCCGCGCGCCATATATAATGTAGGAGATTCGTGGCAGTGGTATCTAACTGAAGTCCGCGCCATATATAATGTAGGAGATTAGTGGCAGTGATAGGTATCTAACGTGAAGTCCGCGCGCCATATATAATGTATGAGATTAGTGGCAGTGGTATCTAACGTGAAGTCCGCGCGCCATATATAATGTAGGAGATTAGTGGCAGTGATATCTAACGTGAAGTCCGCGCGCCATATATAATGTAGGAGATTAGTAGCAGTGGTATCTAACGTGAAGTCCGCGCCATATATAATGTAGGAGATTAGTGGCAGTGGTATCTAACGTGAAGTCCGCGCCATATATAATGTAGGAGATTAGTGGCAGTGGTATCTAACGTGAAGTCCGCGCGCCATATATAATGTAGGAGATTAGTGGCAGTGGTATCTAACGTGAAGTCCGCGCGCCATATATAATGTAGGAGATTAGTGGCAGTGGTATCTAACGTGAAGTCCGCGCCATATATAATGTAGGAGATTAGTGGCAGTGGTATCTAACGTGAAGTCCGCGCCATATATAATGTAGGAGATTAGTGGCAGTGATATCTAACTGAAGTCCGCGCCATATATATAATGTAGGAGATTAGTGGCAGTGATAGGTATCTAACGTGAAGTCCGCGCCATATATAATGTAGGAGATTAGTGGCAGTGATATCTAACTGAAGTCCGCGCGCCATATATAATGTAGGAGATTAGTGGCAGTGATATCTAACTGAAGTCCGCGCGCCATATATAATGTAGGAGATTAGTGGCAGTGGTGTATCTAACGTGAAGTCCGCGCCATATATAATGTAGGAGATTAGTGGCAGTGGTATCTAACGTGAAGTCCGCGCCATATATAATGTAGGAGATTAGTGGCAGTGGTATCTAACGTGAAGTCCGCGCGCCATATATAATGTAGGAGATTAGTGGCAGTGGTATCTAACTGAAGTCCGCGCGCATATATAATGTAGGAGATTAGTGGCAGTGGTATCTAACGTGAAGTCCGCGCCATATATAATGTAGGAGATTAGTGGCAGTGGTATCTAACGTGAAGTCCGCGCCATATATAATGTAGGAGATTAGTGGCAGTGATATCTAACGTGAAGTCCGCGCCATATATAATGTAGGAGATTAGTGGCAGTGATATATCTAACGTGAAGTCCGCGCGCCATATATAATGTAGGAGATTAGTGGCAGTAGTATCTAACGTGAAGTCCGCGCCATATATAATGTAGGAGATTAGTGGCAGTGGTATCTAACGTGAAGTCCGCGCGCATATATATAATGTAGGAGATTAGTGGCAGTGGTATCTAACGTGAAGTCCGCGCCATATATAATGTAGGAGATTAGTGGCAGTGGTATCTAACGTGAAGTCCGCGCGCCATATACATATAATGAATGAGATTAGTGGCAGTGGTATCTAACGTGAAGTCCGCGCCATATATAATGTAGGAGATTAGTGGCAGTGATATCTAACGTGAAGTCCGCGCGCATATATATAATGTAGGGAGATTAGTGGCAGTGGTATCTAACGTGAAGTCCGCGCGCGCATATATAATGTAGGAGATTAGTGGCAGTGGTATCTAACGTGAAGTCCGCGCGCATATATAATGTAGGAGATTAGTGGCAGTGATAGGTATCTAACGTGAAGTCCGCGCGCCATATATAATGTAGGAGATTAGTGGCAGTGATAGGTATCTAACGTGAAGTCTGCGCGCCATATATAATGTAGGAGATTAGTGGCAGTGATATCTAACGTGAAGTCCGCGCGCGCGCCATATATAATGTAGGAGATTAGTGGCAGTGGTATCTAACGTGAAGTCCGCGCGTCATATATAATGTAGGAGATTAGTGGCAGTGGTATCTAACGTGAAGTCCGCGCCATATATAATGTAGGAGATTAGTGGCAGTGATATCTAACGTGAAGTCCGCGCCATATATAATGTAGGAGATTAGTGGCAGTGATATCTAACGTGAAGTCCGCGCGCCATATATAATGTAGGAGATTAGTGGCAGTGGTATCTAACGTGAAGTCCGCGCGCCATATATAATGTAGGAGATTAGTGGCAGTGGTATCTAACGTGAAGTCCGCGCGCCATATATATAATGTAGGAGATTAGTGGCAGTGGTATCTAACGTGAAGTCCGCGCGCCATATATAATGTAGAGATTAGTGGCAGTGGTATCTAACGTGAAGTCCGCGCGCCATATATAATGTAGGAGATTAGTGGCAGTGGTATCTAACGTGAAGTCCGCGCGTCATATATAATGTAGGAGATTAGTGGCAGTGGTATCTAACGTGAAGTCCGCGCCATATATAATGTAGGAGATTAGTGGCAGTGGTATCTAACGTGAAGTCCGCGCGCATATATATATGTAGGAGATTAGTGGCAGTGGTATCTAACGTGAAGTCCGCGCGCCATATATAATGTAGGAGATTAGTGGCAGTGGTATCTAACGTGAAGTCCGCGCCATATATAATGTAGGAGATTAGTGGCAGTGGTATCTAACGTGAAGTCCGCGCGCCATATATAATGTAGGAGATTAGTGGCAGTGGTATCTAACGTGAAGTCCGCGCGCCATATATAATGTATAATGAGATTAGTGGCAGTGGCAGTGGTA
>JADBJO010003078.1:232500-242500 GCA_016801955.1 Conus betulinus
ATTAGAAGAAGAAGAAGAAGAAGGAGGAGGAGGGAGGAGGAGGAGGACAAGAACAAGAAACAAGAACAAAAACAAAAAAATAAACAATCGCCCAGGATTTCTTTAGTTCTGCGATCTGCAAATGTTGAACCGTGTCTTCAGCTCACCAAGAGGTGTTCCTAGAGCTAAAGCCATCTGACATCAGATTTAGTCTCTGCCAGTGTCGAGAGATAAACGTGAAAATCATATGCACATCAGACACATCCCCCCACCCCCCCCCAACCCCCCCCCCCCCCCCCACCCCCGCACACACACACACACACACACACACACACACACACATAATCATCACGCAAATACACACACACGCGGGCATGCACGCACGCACGCGCTTGCGCGCGCGCGCGCGCACACACACACACACACACACACACATACACACTCTCTCTCTCTCTCTCTCTCTCTCTCTCTCTCTCTCTCTCTCTCTCTCTCTCTCTCTCTCTCTCTCTCTCTCTCGCGTATTCCATGACCCACTGGTTGTCAGGGTGCTGCCAACGTTTCGCAAACTGTTCCAGAACTGTCTACTTGGTTTTTATCATTCACAGTTCCTACACCCACCAGGTTACCAAGATGATAGCCCCCATTTTCTGAATGTGGTGTGCTGTAAGCTCGCTCTCTCTCTCTCTCTCTCTCTCTCTCTCTCTCTCTCTCTCTCTCTCTCTCTCTCTCTCTCTCTCTCTCTCTCTCTCTCTCTCTCTCTCTCTCTCTCTCTCTCTCTCTCTCTCTCTCTCTCTCTCTGTGACCAGGGAAAAAGTGCGGGTTGAGGCCCTGACCCGGTCCTCTTTGAACACGCGTACACAAGACGATGCTTTGGTATGCATTCAGTCCGCAAGTGGGGGAGAGTGCAGTATTGTTTCATGACAGAAATTGTATTTCTTTTAATATGTCCTTACTCTGTGGTGGATTCCATGCCTAGTACACTAATTACAGCAATACATATGTTTGTGATTCATCGACAAAAGTGCCGAAAATAAAGGCGAAATGCTCTATGGGTGACTGCTGCAGGGGTTTAGGTGCTGCTGTTAGCGAAGGGGATCCACAAGCGCTTCCTTCAGCTACGGTCTTCCCAGCGTCAGCACCATCTTCCATCTATTTTTCCAGCCTGAGTCTTTACTGCTGTGGCACTTCGCGCAGGCAAAGCGATTCTGGTCTCCTTGCACGTGCAATACAATTCTTTTGGGTCAGACGTTTGTGACAGTCTTTGCCTGTTAAAGGTCGAGATGGATCCCTTTACCTGTGGAAAAATACAACCTTCCCTCCTCAAGTTGGTGCTGACAGCGAGGGTTGGATCAAACAGCAGAGAGATCGGGGTGGGGGTGAGGGGGGGAGGGAGGGGGGTGGGTGACGATCAGCAAGAGCCACTTCCGAACAAAGTCAAATCCTTCAACTTGTTCCTTTCATCTCGACAAAGAAAAAGGATGGAAGCAGGACCTGAATAACTCCGTGGTAGAGCGCCAGCTCGTGATATTGGTGATCCTGGGGTTGTGGGTTCGAATCTCTGCCGGGCCGTTTCGGTACAGGGGCATTATTCCCCTCGGAGTTAACATTGGTTCCGACTCCATTTCCCATACAGTCCTTCGAATGAGACTACAAACCGAGGTTCAGTGTGTGAACGCGCGCATTATATCTTGCACACGTAAAATCCCATCACCAACTTTCGGAAGAGAAGGCCAGTTTGGCCGTTGGTATGGATGATACGATACAGATAACATGCACCCTGCGTGGGAAATTGAAAGAATGAAGGAAGTAAAGAAATGGAGTGAACAATATTGACTGGATGACACGGGACACGACTGAATGAAGCGCCGGCAGGCAGCTCTTCAGTCGGCGCTACCCAGGTAGGCAGCCCGTTGCGTACACGAGAATGTGGACTGTCAGCGCCTAGAACCTTTGGCAAGGCGCTGTATAAATGCATTATTATTATTATCATCATTACCTGCCCTTAGCAGCTCATCCGCCCGGCACCAACGTGGGTTCAGAGACACCAACATCATAGCACCAGACCCTGCAGCGTCAAAGGACAGTCAGTGGGAGGTTGATGTGAGGGTAGGGGGCAATCAGGAGGTGTGGGGTGGATTAAGGGGAGAGAAACTGGCACCATGATCGTTCCTTCCAGTCCTATAATTCTCCCCTGGGCTGAAGGCTTGTCACTATCCATATCAGCAAGATGAAGGCCCAGACTATTATTATAACCCAGCGTCTGTGCATGGCCTAGTTAGTGGGGAATCATCTATCCATTACCAGCAAGATGAACGCCCAGACTATTATTATGACCCAGCGTCTGTGCATGACCTAGTTAGGCAGGGAACCATCTTCAGACTTGATCATCTCTTTGGCACAATGGCGCCCATCCGTCGGAAACCAGTATCTTTCTTTTGGTGTTGGTCTTTTGGCTTTCCACGTGACTTGAATTCCATCAAGAGTGCCATATATAAAAATATCTCACTCCATGGAAGGCACAGACGTGAATTTTCATACAAACCAAATAAATGTTCATGCAGACAGAGAGACAAGAGACAGAGAGACAGACAGACAGACAGACACACACACACACACACACACACACACACACACACACACACACACACACACACACACACAGAGAGAGAGAGAGAGAGAGAGAGAGAGAGAGAGAGAGAGCGACAGACAGACAGACTGACAGAGATAGACACAGACAGACAGACAGAAGGATGGCCGGAATGAGTCAGAAGGCACTAAAGGGAACTTTCCTCGATGAATGAAAGCTTCGACCATCTTCGTCTACCATCATATGGCCATTTGGCGTCTTTATCCTTTACTCTCTCTCTCTCTCTCTCTCTCTCTCTCTCTCTCTCTCTCTCTCTCTCTCTCTCTCTTCTATAATGGCAACTGGCAGACGACGGAGGAGAGGGGGGCAGAGGCTCGTAGGGAAGAAGGTGGGGAGGGGGTTCCTGGACTCCTCCCGTTTCTCCTCGTTCAACCAACCCCCCCCCCCCCACCCCCCCCCCCCCCCCCCCCCCCCCCCCCCCCCCCCCCCCCTGCTGCCCATTTCTCCGATTCGTGACCGAATTCGGCTTCGAAAAAAGCCTGACTGTGTTCGCGTGACAAAATCATTTCAAGAATACAAGAATATGGACAAAAGTCTTGAGAGAACTTTCCGTGTGAATAGCCGGTAATATGAAATCAGAAATAAAGAAAAGCAAACAAAAAACATCAGAAATAATATTTTTTAAAAAAAGCATTATCATGAAGGTAATATAAAGAGAAGGGCACTCTCGCTTTGTCCATGTTCATGTCCACGTTAGGTTATGGGCCTTTGGAGAGACGTTGACAGTGGCTGGAGGATGAGATGAAATCCTATCGATCGTCACCACCAGAGTTGATGGGGTGGTGTGGACTGTCCAGCTGACACAAGGTCAGGCTGACCTGCAGGACGGTGTGGCCACACGCCACAGTTAGGATTTTGCATTATAACACTGTATAATCCATGTAACATCACAACACTGTATAATCCATGTAACATCACAACACTGTATAATCCATGTAACATCACAACACTGTATAATCCGTGTAACATCACAACACTGTATAATCCGTGTAACATCACAACACTGTATAATCCGTGTAACATCACAACACTGTATAATCCGTGTAACATCACAACACTGTATAATCCGTGTAACATCACAACACTGTATAATCCGTGTAACATCACAACGCTGTATAATCCATGTAACATCACAACACTGTATAATCCATGTAACACCACAACGCTGTATAATCCATGTAACATCATAACACTGTATAATCCATGTAACACCACAACACTGTATAATCCACGTAACATCATAACACTGTATAATCCATGTAACACCACAACACTGTATAATCCATGTAACATCACAACACTGTATAATCCATGTAACATCACAACACTGTATAATCCATGTAAGCGTTGTGAGGCCTGCCATGAATTTGAGCCAGCATGTAATGTTGAACTGATCATTGATCAAAAGGCAGTCTCATGAACACACAACGGGAAACAGACACAAAACACAATCTCATGTATGCGCAAGGACGAAAGAATTACTGAAAGATTGAAACGTGAGTGCAAAATGTGGAGAAGAAGAAGAAGAAGAGAAGAAGAAGAAAAGAAGAAGAAGAAGAAGAAGAAGAAAGAAGAAGAAGAAGAGAAGAAAAGCTCAGTTGGTAGAGCGCGGGACTCGTAATCTTGGTGATCCGGGGGCTGCGGGTTCGATTCTCTGCCCGGCCGTGTCAATACAGGGGCATTTTCCCTTGGAATTAACATTGGTTCTGACTCCATTTCCCTTACAGTCCTTCGAATGAGACTAGAAACCGAGGTTCCGTGTGTGAACGCACGCATAATATCTTGCACACACGTAAAATCCCATCACCAACTTTCGGAAGAGAAGGCCAGTTTGGCCGTTGGTATGGATGACACGTTACACATATCATGCACCCTGCGTGAGAAATTGAAAGAATGAAGGAAGTAAGGACATGGAGTGAACGATATTGACTGGATGACACGGGAAACGACTGAATGAAGCGTCGGTAGGCAGCTCTTCAGTCGGCACTGCCCAGGTAGGCAGCCCGTTGTGTATTCGAGAGTGTGGATTGTCAGCGCCTAGAACCTTTGGCAAGGCGCTTTAAAATACTTTGTTGTTACTATTATCATTATCATGACAACAGTGACAATTATTATCATTATTACTATTATTATTATCATTATTATTATTATTAAGAAGAAGAAGAAGGAAGAAGAAGAAGAAGAAGAAGAATAAAAGAGAAGAAAAAGAAAAAGATGATGATGATGATGATGATGATGATGATGATGATGATGATGATGATAGCCGTGTGATAGTGGTAGTTGTGACGTTGATGTTGATATGAAGGAGGGGGGGGGGGGGGGGAGGGGGAGGACGAGGACGAGGACGACGACGACGACGAAAAGTCTTGCATTGTGTATGATGAACGTTTAAATTGCAGAACTGGGGGTGGGGGGTGGTGGTTAAGGGTAGTGCTGAGACCGATGGTGATGATTTTTGTTCTTAAGCCCTGCACCAACATCAACAAAATAACACCTTCAAAACAGAGAAAAAAAAATTATAGTTGAACTCCAGCATGAAAGGAACGTAAGCCGCCAGTGTACGTGTGAAATCATAATAATATAACAACACGATGATGCATTTTCAGGCAGCGGCAGGAGGGCAAATGGTGCCAGAGTCGTGGTTCCTTTCACTCAGCGGAGCGGTCGGCCCCTGGCCAATCACAGCAAGAATTCACTGTGACGAAGAAGCCACGTGATGAAGGCTACGCTGCAGATGGTGGCAGCGAGGGTAAACGTGTGTGTGTGTGTGTGTGTGTGTGTGTGTGTGTGTGTGTGTGTGTGTGTGTGTGTGTGTGTGTGTGTGTGTGTGTGTGTGTGTGCGAATGCTTTACAAGCATGTGGATGGACCGACAGAATGGCGCATATGCACACACGCGTGAGTACACAGAAACAAACAAAAACAAACGCACGTACGCACGCACATACAAGCGCTCACGCATGCACGCGCACACAGGCACACACACACACACACACACACACACACACACGCGCGCGCGCGCGCGCACACACACACATACGGGGAGGGGGAGAGGGTGGGGGCGCACAGAGACAGACAGAAATAGAGAGAGGCAGATAGTCAGAGAGACATACGCGCATACATGTAGGCTTGCGTGCACGTACGCGCGCACATACGCACATACACACACACACACACGTGCGCGCGCACGCGCAAGCACGCACGCATGCACGCACGCACACACACACACACACACACACACACACACACACACACACACACACACACACACACACTGAATGACTGACTGAAAACGCTGCCAAAGAAACTCGCACCAAGACGCCAGTGGGTGTGAAGATATGGTTATGGCAACAAGAGTCTCGCTGGCACCCTCAGCCTTATTTCAGCTACTGACCCAGGTCACTATGCTTCCCCCCCCCCCCCCCCCCCCCCCCCATCCCTGTCCATCCATACCATCCACCACACATGGTTTTCATCACCTAAAACACAGAACAGATCAAAGGGGGGGGGGGGGGGAGCCAAAGGTGGACTGGAAGAAGTCTGATACATTCTCCAGTGTCATTGAGAAAAAGGCAAAACGCAAAAGAAACAACATAAATACACCTGTCAATTTCCAGCAAATATCGTCTCTTCTGTTGTCGCAAATACCAGACGCAAAACGAAATCCTCAAAACAACACATTTAATTGAACATGAAATGAGGCAGGGAACAGTAAACAATAAACAAGTAGGGTAACTTTTGCTCCCATAAGAAAACCTCACACGGAGTAACTTTTATTCAAGACTGGCACAGCCTTGTACACTTGAATAAAGACAAACAAATACAAAGACGAACAATCTAATATTGGGGGAAAAAACAAGCGCACACACACACCAACACATATACACTCACATCTATGCGCTCTCCAATTCACACACCTGCATCGCCCCACCGATACACACCCACCAGCGCACATACGTCTACAGTATAGACGGGGGTCCACAGGGACAGATTCGAAGTCTTACTATCTCAGATGACACGCGTTTGATCGTTTGTGTCTGTGACGTCCAAGGAATACGACATAGTGTCGTACATCCACTCGTCTGTTTCGTGTTATGCTTTAATCAAGCGTTACACTGCACCTTGTTTTTTTTGTGTTTATTTGTGTTCAGGCTTGGTAAATTGGAAGTTCTGCCAATCATGGAACCAGTCGTGTTTGAAAAGTAACTCGGCCAGTTGTCCATTTGGCACCAGAAGCAGTCCTCCCAAGCTTCTTTAGCTGCTGACCTGGACCAGAATGATTAGGCATCTACACCACAATACTACCAGCCCCCCCCCCCCCCCCCCCCCCCCCCCCTTCCCAACCTTTCTCCCAGCGGCCAAAGATGTAGAGAGGACAGGATCAGTGTCTTTGTCTTTTGCTAGTTTCAGTGCACTAAAGGCATTCATTACTTCCTGATGGCTTGAGGAGCTCTGTGTTTGCTGTCTGTTCACGGCGTGGATGTCTGTTTGCCATCTGTCACAACCGACTGTGCCATGATGTCTGTTTGCCATCTGTCACAACCGACTGTGCCATATGTCAGTTTGAAGCACACACAGTCGGTGTCTGAGGTGCAAGAGAAGTCTGCACTCTCAGAGACACAACACTCTCTAGTAAAAGGCGATAGGTTTTCTCGTTTGTTTGAAGAGAAATTAGAGTGCAAAACTCTCAGAAACACAGCCACTAAGTGGATGAAACTCGACTGTGTGGTCCAGTCTTCCCAAATGGGCCCGTAGCAAAATCAAGTCTGGCAGGCAGGAACCGGTCGGGGCTTTAAAAATCCTTCAAGGCTCTAACGGGAATCGAACCCACAATTTCCCAGCCGGGAGTCCGCGATGCTAACCACTACGGAACGGCGGCTGGTCTCTCTGTTCGATCTAGTAAGGTGGCAGCATCAGGATTTTTTACTTTTTGTATCTTCGCCTTAAGGCGGTTCTTTAGTGCAGCAGCACTTTGTGTGGTTACAACGATTCCGATTCCCCACTCATGTTAAATGATTCTTGTAGGTTAAATATTTAGAAGAGGCTTAGATATTTTATGGATCTTGGGGGGAGGGGGGGGGGGAGGAGCCTAGACCCAAGGGAAAATGGGCTTCTCTCAGCAGACTGCTGCCGACATCAAGTGCTGGATCACAGAGCATTAGGGTCGGAAAAAAAAAAAACAGACAGCGATATTACCTATAAACATTCCCTGGAGTTACCGTACTTGTTTGTTATATGCTCTTGGCTCTTCCCTGCCTCATTGATTATTTCCTTTCATACCAGTCAAATTGAGGTTACCTGTCCTCGTTACTGGTCGTCCGTGTATTTAACTACATTCAAGATCGAAAAGGCTGCGCCAGTCTTGTTTACATGTTTGTTTGTTCATTTCTCCAGTTGTTTGTGCTGACAAGATGTGTCAGGTGCAGGGGAAATGTGCAAGCTTGGAACATCCTTTTTTTTTTTCTTTCTTTTTCTTTTTTTTCTTTCCTTTTTTTTTTTTTTTTTGAGGAGGGGGGTCTCCTTGTTTGTTCTATGTGCTCTGTGTTGTTGTCATTTCTGCCAGGCGATTTGGTGCCGTAAGTAGCATTCGTTTGGAGTTAAGGACTTGTAATTCTCTCATTATAGGAGCAAAGACTTAGCCCCCTACTTGTTTGTTATTCAAAGTCCAATCCTTGCACTGACCCTCAGATCTTGGAAGAGTGACAAACGGGACCTGCACTCAGCAGCCTGGCGAAGTGACGGACCTACATGGACCAGGCTGAATGAAACTGTCCCTGGAGCATCTGCTGACAGTTATTGGAAGATGACCTAGAACAGATGGCCAGCACACTGTGGGAGGGTTAGCACCGTCACTTTTCCTTCACGTCTTAGGACTCTCCCCTGGGCTTGGGGCTTGTCACAACCCATTATCACCCATCACCAACGCCCTGACTGTGGGCCACTGTACGTGTATATGGCAGCATAGTTCGGCGGGAATCATCTTCATACCTGATGATCTCCTTGCCACAATGGTGCCCTCCCACACAGAAATCAAGGTCAGAACGCTGGTGGAGGTCTATGGCTGTATCACGTGACCTGAACGTCATGGAGCGTATCACAGACAATTCTCTGAAGGTCTAGGGTTTTACCACGTGACCTGATGTCATACAGAGTACCATAGACAATTCTCTAAAGGTCTAGGGCTTTACCACGTGACCTGAGCGTCATGGAGAGTGTCACAGACAATTCTCTAAAGGTCTAGGGCTTTACCACGTGACCTGATGTCATACAGAGTACCATAGACAATTCTCTAAAGGTCTAGGGCTTTACCACGTGACCTGAGCATCATGGAGAGTGTCACAGACAATTCTCTAAAGGTCTAGGGTTTTACCACGTGACCTGATGTCACAGCGAGTATCACAGACAATTCTCTAATTGCCTGAAAGACACAGCTGTGGATTTTTTTTTTTCAAGTCGGATGTACTTGGTGGCGTTCACATAGAGTAGATGGTACATGGTTCATTGCTGTTCTGGAATCACATTGTTTGGCTTCGTTGACATAGATCTCTTTCCCTGCTCTACCAGAGAGATAGTAGACGCCCTTTCTGGCAGTGATGTGTTATAAACACAGCCCTTTCTGTATGTATCTCTCTCTCTCTCTCTCTCTCTCTCTCTCTCTCTCTCTCTCTCTCTCTCTCTCTCTCTCTCTCTCTCTCTCTCTCTCTCTCTCTCTCTCTCTCTCTCTCTCTCTCTGCTTGCTGAAATGTGATCAGTTGGCTGCGGTGGATTGTCGCGACTCCAGCAGCAGTGAGAAAGACGGAGACAGAGAGAGACCTAGAAAAAAGACAGACAGACACAGGCAGACAAACACAGAGATAGAAAGACAATTCTGTATCCATTTGATTATGAGGCTCTTAAGGCGAAAGACGGAGTATGTATATATGAACTTTTGTCAGTGAACGAGAGAGAGAGAGAGAGAGAGAGAGAGAGAGAATGAAAGAGAGAGAGAGAGAGCTGAAAGAGAGAGAGAGACAAAGAGATGAGAGAGTGAAAAAGATGAAAGAGAGAGAGATGAGAGACAGACAGACAGGCAGACAGACAGACAGACAGACAGACAGATAGACAGTCAGACACAGGCACAGACAGATCGACCAGAACGCCGGAAGGGTCCAGAAATTACTCATGGAAACTTTCTCCAATTAATGAAAGGCCCGCGGCCATCTCAGCCTACATCGGAAGAACACTGGCCCCGCCACACCCCGTCCTCACCCCCTTGTTAGCGGCCAAGACCGCCCTGTCTCCGCCGCTACCGTCTGTCTCCTGTCTTCCTTCCTTCCTTCCTTCCGTCCTTCTTTCCTTCCTTCCCTCATCTCCATCCTGCTCTTCCTCCTTATTTA
>JADBJO010003078.1:245000-267718 GCA_016801955.1 Conus betulinus
GAAGGAGGGAGAGAGCAGACAGACTGATAGACAAACAAGCAGGCAGACAGAGGATTCAAACTTACGACTCAGACTCAGACTTTAATTATCACGAAAACCCTCACAGGTCTAAAAACATGGCATGGTAATATCAAAATATTAAGGCAGCTCATGCTTTGAAAAGTCTGCATACGTGCCAACTAATGTCTTGCATATTTTATGCAGTTACCAGACATACTTTGTCAAATGGATTTGTAGATCGTCACAGCAGACCATTTACGTAGGCATTACGTGTGTGTGTGTGTGTGTGTGTGTGTGTGTGTGTGTGTGTGTGTGTGTGTGTGTGTGTGTGTGTGTGTGTGTACATTTGCAGTATTTCAGTGAGCTATGGGACATCCTTGCTGATAAGAAGAATGTGGACTTCCAAGAGATAGGTAGCAAGGGGAAACAGAAGATGTGAGAATAGTGAGAAGAAGAAGAAACGCACCAACTCATTAGGAACATTCTCCTTCCTCATCCTGAAGCCTCTCCATCACTGGCCAGACAGTGGATGGGACGCTGATCTGTAAAAAGCCGCGACACAGACCAATGAACTTCAGTCCCACCAACTTACACCATTCCCCACGAACCACAGAAGCCTTCGCCCCTCTCCTCCTCCATTTGCCCCCCCCCCCCCCCCCCCCCCCTCCCCATCCCCACCTTACTCTCACTGTTCCCCGCTTCCCAAGGTGGGCCCAGACTGACCGGACAGAGGGGTGAAGGGGAGATAATGACGGGAGTCAAGTTCAGTGCACGAGTTAGTGGGCACAGCGGTCTTCAATCAGCATACCAGAGGTAGCGAGAGGCAGCGCACTTCAGTCCCATTCCTACCGGTGCAGGCAGAGAGGTTTTACACAGTCTGATACGTCAATGCAGCTAAACTACTCGCTCAAGCTGCACGCTATCTCGCTGCTTGCAGCCATGCTGGAAGACGACCGATATGCATGCCAAAGCGAGAGCGTTTCCTGTGTGGGAAGACGATGTCAATGAAACAAACTGTGTGGAGCCAATAAATAAAACCAGAGTGAAAGAAAGAAAAATGCGAGCGAGGATGAAATTGATGTAACACAAAGTTGGCCCAAATGGGTTCATTTGCACAGGGGTTCTGTCAGTTTGAGTGTAGCCGTCTCTGTGTCATCACAACTGTAAACAGTCCCTGACTGACATGAGCAGAGATCAGGGGGACACAGTCGTACAGACGAAATCTGGTTTGATGATTCTGATATGAACTGATTGTCGTAGTTTCCTTCTCTCTGTCCCTTCAGTTGTATCGTTCTCACGTTCATCATTATGGATCCCTGTGCACAACTACATCAAGGTTCTTTGTGTCGCAGCCCAGAAAAACCACAGTGCACAGGAGTCACTGAGATCAAGCAGTCATGAAGCAACCCACTTGAGGTGACACTGTGCACCTGTCGAGTCTTTTCAGTGGCGTTCAGTGGCATCTGTTCTGATCCAGCATACGCAGAACACCATCTAATAAACCTCTTACACACAATGATAACTGTGTAGTCGTAGAGCCAGCATAAATGATCACTCCCATCTAGAGGGCGCGCTGCTATGTCCATCTAAGGACAGTCCCGATAAACTGGACTCAACATCTAGGGGCAGTCCCAATAAACTGGACCACATCATCTAAGGACAGTTCCAATAAACTGGACTTCGTCATCTAGGGACAGTCCCAAGAAACTGCACTACATCATCTAGGGACAGTCCCAATAAACTGGACTACATCATCTAAGGACAGTCCCAATAAACTGGACTACATCATCAAAGGACAGTCCCAATAAACTGGACTACATCCTCTAGGGACAGTCCCAATAAACTGGACTACATCATGTAAGGACAGTCCCAATAAAATGGACTACATCATCAAAGGACAGTCCCAATAAACTGGACATCATCAAAGGACAGTCCCAATAAACTGGACTACATCATCTTGGGACAGTCCCAATAAACTGGGCTACATCAACAACTCTGACCAGACTTCACCAAGCTCATGGACGTGGACAGGAAATCAAAATGGAGGTCATCATGAGAAAAGGGCTTCAGAGTTCAATATTCTTTTCATGACCATCAATAAAAAGATGAGGATGGTGTTATAGGTGTCTATTCTGATTCAACACTACAGACAAAACTGCATTCCATACTTCCTTTCAAACTGCATCCTGGAATCAACCAGATCCTGAGAAACGCTGACACCTGCAGTGCTGAAAGGAAATCTTACATGAGGCAGGAAACAGTAAATGACAAACAAGGAGGATAACTCTTGTCCCATGATGAAATAATTACAGGCCCAGGGGATGTCACCGTCGGTGTTCTGTGTGCTCTGTGTTGGCATTTCCGCTGGGCGATCTGGTGTCGTAAGAGGCATTCATTCGGGGTTATGGGCCTGTACTTATTTCATCACGGGAGCAAGAGTTATTCTACTTGTTTGTTATATACCTGCAGTGTTGGTCTGGAAACTTGAGCAACTCTCTCTGAGACGCATTCATTATGTCCATGAAAGTCGATTTAGTGTTTCTAGTCTTCCCGGCTGAGTCCGCAGCAAACTCCAGTTCTTGCAGGATCCGGCTCGGACAAATCATATCCCAAAAAATACCTGTAATGGGATTTGAACCCCTGAACTCTGTCTGCGAACCTGAGATTCTAACCGCTGTACATCATGGTAGCTGGTGCCTAAAAGAACGTGTGTGTGTGTGTGTGTGTGTGTGTGTGTGTGTGTGTGTGTGTGTGTGTGTGTGTGTGTGTGTGTGTGTGTGTGTGTGTGTGTGTGTGTGTGTTTCTTTTTGTGTTTTTGTGTTTATGTCCATTTGTCTGTTAGGAAGCCAAATCTTGCCATAAATGTTTCACTTTACTAGGCACTGATATGCTGTTAGCCAGTGGCGAGATGGAAGTGAGTTTTGACAAATATGTGCTGACAGTTAAACACAAAAGCACAAAAATGTAAACTTCAAACAATAAAAACAAGACCTCCTCCTCCTTTTCCTCTAAATCCTCCTCCTCCTCCTCCTCCTCCTCCTCCTCCTCCTCTTCTTCTTCTTCTCCCTTAAGACCAAGGGCAGTCACCGGGGGCACCACACTGAGGAATATGTCACTGTGTTCCTCCAGTTCTGTCGGTCGTGTGGCGAGGTCTGGGTCTCAGTAAATCGCTTTTCTTTCCCCCCTTTCTGTCCGTCTCTCTTCTTCTCAGCAGGTCCCTTGAGGATATTTTAGCAATACAGTTGGATCTTGTCTCTCTTCTTCAACAGGTCCCTTCAGGATGTTTCAGCAATACAGTGGGATCTTGTCTCTCTTCAACAGGTCCCTTGATGATATTTTAGCAATACAGTTGGATCTTGTCTCTCTTCTTTAACAGGTCCCTTAGGATGTTTAAACGATACAGTGGGATCTTGTCTCTCTTCTTCAACAGATCCATTGAGGATGTTTCAGCAATACAGTGGGATCTTGTCTCTCTTCTTCAACAGGTCCCTTCAGGATGTTTCAGCAATACAGTGGGATCTTGTCTCTCTTCTTCAACAGGTCCATATAGGATGTTTCAGCAATACAGTGGAATCTTGTCTCTCTTCTTCAACAGGTCCCTTCAGGATGTTTCAGCAATACAGTGGGATCTTGTCTCTCTTCTTCTCACAGGTCCATATAGGATGTTTTTCAGCAATACAGTGGAATCTTGTCTCTCTTCTTCAACAGGTCCCTTGAGGATGTTTCAGCAATACAGTGGGATCTTGTCTCTCTTCTTCAACAGGTCCCTTCAGGATGTTTCAGCAATACAGTGGAATCTTGTCTCTCTTCTTTCAACAGGTCCATATAGGATGTTTCAGCAATACAGTGGGATCTTGTCTCTCTTCTTCAACAGGTCCATATAGGATGTTTCAGCAATACAGTGGGATCTTGTCTCTCTTCTTCAACAGGTCCTTCAGGATGTTTCAGCAATACAGTGGATCTTGTCTCTCTTCTTCAACAGGTCCCTTCAGGATGTTTCAGCAATACAGTGGGATCTTGTCTCTCTTCTTCTTCAACAGGTCCATTGAGGATGTTTCGGCAATACAGTGGGATCTTGTTACATGACCCCACCAACGGCGTTTTCTTTTCTTAACTGATGTCAGAACATCTCTATGTTGTCCTATGTGCTGCTTGAAGCTTTGACGCGCTCGTTCGTTTTATGATATGGTCGGTATATCTGATGTTTATTACTCTGCGGTCACACCTCATCTCCATGTCTGGGCTTCTTTCTTTTTAGATCAGCTGTGACGGTCCGTGTCTGGCATGCACACAGAAGATGGACTGTCCTGGAGAATGCAGGAGCTGGATCTTGTTCTTCATGGAATGCTATTGTCTGTTCTTCTGTACAGGTTTCAGTCTGAACAGTGCTGATGTCTTTGTTGCCCTTAGAAAGATATCTGATTTGGATTCCTCATTGCTGATGGATCCCACAGCAGTGAACTTCTGAACAGATTCTAGTTTTGCCCATGGACAGTAACATCAGCATTGATGGTAGTGTGATGTTGCTGAACATCAACTTGGGTCTTCTCGGGGCTGTTTTCCGTGCCATATCTTGACCTTTCGGCCAGTCCAGCAAAAGCTTGGCGAGTTCGTATACACTGCATGCCAGGCTATCGATGACATGTGCAATCGAAGATCTGTGATGTTCTTCTTCAACTGTTGACTGTGGTGACATTATTCTTAAGTATATCAGTCATTATGCCTTCTAAGAACGTGTTGAAAAATGTGGGAGGTAGAAGTCAGCCCTGGTGAACTCAAACTGAAGTATGGAGCCACTGACCAACAGCACCCCGTATGAGCAATGTACCAGTCGCTCTGACGTAGCTGGTGGATGGTGTTGATTAGCTGTTGCCCATAGATTTCTTCACGGTGACCCAAAACTCTTCCTGCTATTCTCAGTCGAACTTGAAGTCTGTAAAGACGTGGTGAGATGATTTGTTGCACTGGGCACGCACGTTAAACATCTGTTCGATGTTCTTTCTGCTTTTGTGGAATCTAATCCGGTTTTATTTTGTTTGTTTGTTTTGTGTGTTTGCTTTAGCATATGCTATGCTATCTGTTAGCTATATGCTATCTGCTTGTGGCTACAATCTGTTCAGTCTAATTCTCAGCACTCCCTTGCTGGCATGGCTGATCCAGATGATAGTGCAGTAGTTCTGTACGATTGCCTACGATGACAGGATGTGGCACAGGTCATCCAACAGCGTTTTGACACAGAACCAGCCGTGAGAGAGGGCGAGATGGATGGAGTCACTTCCCTTTCCCTGAGCTGTCCCCATCCTCAATCACTACACATAGCACATGGCTGCTTTCCCACAAAAGGGGGCGCCACGTGCATGTGCATCTCTGCTGAACCCCTACTGCCATTCAACTAAGGTATTATGGTCATGAAGAATGTCATTTTGGGAACTAGAAGGGCATCTCTTGAACCCCAACTGCCATTCAACTAAGGTATTATGGGCATGAGGAATGTCACTTTGGGAACTAGAAGGGCATCTCTACTAAACCCCTACTGTGCTGTCATTCAACCAAGGAAGTGTAGTCATGAGGGAATGTCACTTTGGGAACTAGAAGAGCATCTCTTCTTAACCCAACTGCCATTCAACCAAGGAAGTATTGTCATGAGGAAATGTCACTTTGGGAACTAGAAGGGCATAGAGTACATGTCGCCACGGGAACTAGGAGGGCACTTGGGGGAGCCCAGACCTCTACTAAGGTCAACGGATCCTGGATTCGCCCTTTGATCCAAACCTCACCAAAATATCGTTGCTGCTTCTTTGGGTCATATCCCATCTTTCCAGAAAATTCGTTTCAACTGTCTCCATAGGTTTTGAATAATCTTCTTGAGGAGAACCTGGATCCGACTTTGAGCTGGATCGGCAACGACAGATTCTCACCCAAATTTAACTGGTTCGTCATGGCCCCCATCGATCTGACCATCAAGTTTCATTTTACTGGATTCAGTAGTGTGTATGCCGTCTTGTTGAGCCGAACTACAATCAGATAGACAAACAGATGTGGGTGAAAATACAACCACCTGGGTGGAGATTAAAGAGAGCTGTAAGAACGCTGGATTGTGGGGATAGGGGACATTACAAACCAAGCGTTATCTTCCCCTGCGTGCCTCTCATCCACACACACACACCACCACCACCCTCGTTCCCCTCATTTCCCCACCCTCCCCCCTCTCCCCCTCCCAGACAGAGAAGACAGTGAAGTGGTCTCGATGAAGGTAAAGTTCAATCAAGTCACCAAAGCAGAGACCATATGAGCTCCTAGTACAGTCAGCTCGCCACCCCTTCACACCAGCCAGCACCCCCTTCGTCTCCACCTGTCCACCCTCACCACATCGCCCCACACACATCTCTCCTCCCTCCCTCCTTCCCCTCCTCCTCCCCCCTCCCCCTCTCCCCCCCTCACTAAAATTGACCAGACAGGAAAAGAAATAATGGTGGACGCAGTTCAGTCTGACAGTCACTGACAGTGATTTCAGGTGCTTACAGTTCAGCCTGTCCGTGTGTCAGATTAGTGAAGAATCAGAGAGGAATGGACGAGGAGTGAAAACGGAATGCCTTGCTGACAGACAGAGAGACAGCGAGTCCCACTGTTAACGTGTATGCTAAGAAAACAAAACAAGGAGGACATGAGAAGATGCTAAATGGGATTTCAAACGCAGATCAGAGAAGGGGGCCTGTAAACTGCCATGTTGGTGTCTGGGACCATTTTGGCATCTGTATACCAAACTGGTCACAGATACTGCAATGCCCATGGCAACAGTCCACCAGTTTGATATCCAGAGATCAAAACAGTGAGGCAGGCAATATACCGCCTTCTAGTTTGGGACACCAAAATTGTGGGGTGCCGTTAGCTGCAGGTCAAATCCTCAGCGTTTGCATTGTCCATGTGTGGGATGATGAAATGAGCGCTTTCAGTAAAATCATCCTGACTGACCTTGTAGAAAGCTCATCACCACAACACAACTTCTCGACAAATCTCAAGTCAGAAAATGCTCTGGGGCTGCTATTGGCAAGTTCTTCAATCTGTCCCATGAGGCGAGTCAGTTGTCGGGATGGGGGCTGGAATAGCGCAGTGGCAGAGAGCTGGACTAGTAATCTTGGTGATCCTGGGGGGTAGCGGGTTCGAATCTCCACCGGGCCGTTTCGGTACAGGGGTATTTTTTTTCCCTCGGAGTTAACATAGGTTCTGACTCCATTTCCCCAAACAGTCCTTCAAATGAGACTATAAACCGAGATTCCGTGTGTGAACACACGCATAAACATCTTGTACACATGTAAAATCCCATCACCAGCTTGCGGAATAGAAGGCCAGTTTGATCGTTGGTATGGATGACACGTTTACACACAGCATGCACCTTCCCCGGAGTTGGAGTATGGCTGCCTTAATGGCGGGATGAAAAACGGTCATACACACAAAACTCCACTCCCTTTGTTGGGTAGATGGGATTCATCCTGGCCTGTCTACACAGGGAGTGTCCGCAGGAGTATCAGCCTGCGTACGCAGAAGAAAAAAACTAGTTGTCAGGACACACTGACTGGAAGTATTCATCGCATCGCCCGAAAGACCAGGAAAGCTAACACTGAGGACTAGCACCAGGGGTAACAGCACCCGGCGGCATTGGCATCCATACTGGTTACAGATTCCAAAGCGATGGTCCTCAGCTCTGCTGTTTTGTGTCTAGATACCAAAACAACACAGCCATTGGAAACAATGCTGTTATCCAGAAACCAGAATGGTCACAAATGATAAAGTGGTAGTCTACAGAGCAAAGTTTTAATACAAGCCCTCTTTGGGCATCCCCACCTCTCACTGTGTACAGGTTGGTGTCTGTGTTCCCACAGTACAGCTAGGAGTCCGGCATCTCTGATTCACCACACGCACCATGGGAGTCAAAGTCAAGTCAGGTCGTATTGTTTATAGCCAAGCCAACCACGGATGCTGCGTCAGGGCTGTAAAGAAGTTGAAAAAACGGATTTACATAAATGCGCAGAATACAAATAAAATCCAACTCAAGTCTTGACACTGAAAAAAGAAAGTACAAAAAGACAGTGTATCACTGACCATGTTTTATATAACCAGAACAAATGAAAATACTGGTACTTTTATTTTTTCCCAGATTTAATCATATCAGACAGAACATCTTGAAACAAGGCTGTAATGGAATCTGCAGTCAAATGCGTGTGTTTGTTGTTGAACGCGCCCCCATGTTCGATACGAAGATGTTTTCATGCTGATAACAGAGGTGTGGCCAGCTTCTTTGTGTGTGCTAATGCTCACCATGCAGTTCAATTGGCCACAGGGAATGCATGGCTGTCGGGGGGATATGGGCTCGTCAACACAGGCAGCTTGGAAAACTCCAGACATGAGAACAGTGAGAGGTGGAAATTAAACGAAAGATTGAGAGTCTGATCGTCTAATGGCCGTAAGGACAGTGACCTGCAACAGACTCACCCACGTCAAGAGCATTGCGTAACAGAAGGCTGACACTAGCCCCTCGTGTTCCGCTGCTTTAACCGTCCCTGAAGTGAATTACATACCCATTTACTGTTCGATGGTCAGACAGGGTTTTCAAACCGTCACTCCCATTCCAGGAGAGGTTCGAACCTACGTTCGCCAGCTCTTCAGCCAAACGCCTTAATTATCAGATTACAGGCCCCTCTTAGAAATATGCATGTGAAATGTGGAAATTTACACGTGAAAAAGTAGAAATGTCCAAACTGAGAACCCTGAGTATAATACATGGTCAGTGTCTTCATCATTGACAGCACTGTCAATCAGCACCGAACTACAGGGAAAGTCAAGTTCAGTGGAAGAGCCAAACGAGCGATCAACCAGCTCTAGTCCACAGAACTCTGAGTCTCTTCCACGAACCAATCACCCCCGTCCCTCGTTGTCCTGTCCTTTCTCTCCTCTCCTCCACGTCTCCCCTGTTCGCCTCTTCTCCTCTCCTCCTCCTGTTCCGCCCAGACTGACCGGAGGGGGAAGAAGAGGTAATGGTGGGGGTGGAGTTGGGACGGGGAAGAGATAATGGGAGTGGGGATGAGGCGACGAGTTGGTAAGCAGGGGTGGTCTTCAATCAGCATGCCAGGAACGCAGGACGCATCAGTCCCCCTCCTGTCAGCCGGCAGGCAGGCATCAGTCCACAGCACAGTCACACTACTGACACAACGCAAAATGTCACAATGCAGCAGTCTCCATAACAATACTGTCAAGTTCAAATTTTGAGTGAGTTTTCACTAAAAAAAAAAATACAAATAAACAAACGAAACACACACACACACACACACACACACACACACACACACACACACACACACACACACACACACACACACACACATACACACACAACATACATTGCTAAATTTTCTTAGTGTAATCCACAAAATGTAACAAGTGTTACATTTTCGCGCATTAGGCTGAACAAAAAAAAAAATGTACCGAGAAGTAACGAAGACAAACACTAGGGCAGAATTCTCTCAGGGGAAACCTGTTACCTCTTGTTATAGTTATTGAAGGAAGTGCTGCGTTAGCATTCTTCAATGTAGAGAGTTATAACGCGATAATGAATCAGTATTTGGAAGAGCACATTGTTTTACAAAAACAAACACATAAATATACCAGTCAACGGTCGCAGAGAAAGCAAAACAAAACAAAACTAACGGTCACAGAGAAAGCAAACAAAATAAACTAATCAACAGCCATCATCCCAACGGTGTCAGAAAGTTAGAAAATCTGGCAGCAAAGTGGAAAAATGTAAGCAGGAGTTATTAAATGCACATCTAAGAGTTGCTGAACATTGCAGACAGACGGAAATCATGTTGGCCCAATTTACTGCCACTACATACTGAAAGATTAAAGTCTCAACATGCCATTACATTTTCTCCATCAATTAAACACAAAGAATGAAACCAACTCGAAAATAAAATGTATCAATCAATGTTTGTACGTCCCGAAGAAAAAAAAACTGTGACAGTTGTCATAATCATCTGTATTATACATAAAAAATAACAATTACATTTTTTTCCCCAAACAGCTGTATTGTTACATTGCAGGTTGTATCATCCCGCCACCCTTCCTGCTGCCCATGGAAGCCTTCTGGTAAGTACTTTGACCACTGCTGAGTGGGGCAGTTTAGTGATAGATGCTGGGTATTGCCCATGGAAGCCCTCTGATAAGCACTTTGACCACTGCTGAGCGGGGCAGTTAGTGATAGATGCTGGGCATTGCCCATGGAAGCCCTCTGATAAGCACTTTGACCACTGCTGAGCGGGGCAGTTTAGTGATAGATGCTGGGTATTGCCCATGGAAGCCCTCTGATAAGCACTTTGACCACTGCTGAGCGGGGCAGTTAGTGATAGATGCTGGGTACTGCCCATGGAAGCCCTCTGATAAGTACTTTGACCACTACTGACCGGGGGCAGTTAGTGATAGATGTGGGTACTGCCCGTGGAAGCCCTCTGATAAGTACTTTGACCACTGCTGAGCGGGGCAGTTAGTGATAGATGCTGGGTACTGCCCATGGAAGCCCTCTGGTAAGTACTTTGACCACTGCTGAGCGGGGCAGTTAGTGACAGATGCTGAGGAAGGACATGTGTTCACACACACACACACACACACACACACACACACACACACACACACACACACACACACACACACATTGCTAACACTAGCACTAGCGCGCGCGCACGCACGCACGCCCACGCACACACACACACCACATACAAACGCACGCATGCATGCAAGCCCGCACACACACACACACACACACACACACACACACACACACACACACACACACACACACACACACACACAAACACACACACAGATAGATAGATAGATAGATAGATAGATAGATAGATAGATAGATAGATAGACAGACAGACAGATAACACGAGGGAGAGAGGAGGGAAGGTGTGGGAGAGCAGCTGGGGTGGAGAAGACAGCAGACATAAAGAAATGAACTCAAAAATGAGAGGGAGGGGAAAAGACAAGCTCCGAAGAGAAGAACTCAAAAATGAGAGGGAGGGAAAAAGAGAGGCTCCGAAGAGAAGAACTCAAAAATGAGAGGGAGGGAAAAAAGAGAGGCTCCGAAGAGAAAAAAAAAATGGGACTAATAGAAAACAAAACCAAAAGAGGCCAATTATCTGGGGCTCACAGGAACAATTACGGTCAGATAGAAACCGACAGATTCCCAGAACACGAAGAAAAAGGTTTTTAGCAAAAATTGTATTTAAGAGGGAAGAGAGAGAGAGAGAGAGAGAGAGAGAGAGAGAGAGAGAGAGAGAGAGAGACAGACAGAGACAGAGAGACAGAGAGACAGACAGACAGACAGACAGAGACAGAGGCAGAGAGACAGAGAGAGACAGACAGACAGACAGACACAAAGACAGACAGACAAAGACAAAGACAGAAGACAGAGACAGACAGAAAGACAAACAGAAACAGATACAGAGACGATCAGACAGAGAGACAGACAGACACACAGACAGACAGTCTAGTGGGCAGACACAGACACATAAACACACAGACAAGAGACATACAGACATAGAGAGACGGACAGACGAAGACAAATTGATGTTTGACAAACAGACCCACAGACAGACAGACATATATACAGATGAAAAAAAACATGGTTCGTTCTACTCCAAACTTTAGTCCAAACAGCTCATTTCCTGGTCACGTGCCAAGGTCCACACCCACTCCCTCTTCTCCCAATCCCATCTCAACCCCCACTGTCCCACCCCCTACCCCTCTACACCACCCGTATCAAACTGCACAAGACAGCAAGACTCGCCCTAGTGGAAGTAAACCAGTCAAAAACCTGCATGTCAACGTAAGTGCCGATCCATCCAATCCAAGTTACGTAGTTCATCGAACAGCCGACTGCGAAGGTCCTATGAGGGGCTGGACCTTCCGCCACGGACCTGATTACGGAGGATGACGTCACAGTGGACGAAGTCACGGAGGATGACGTCCACATGTGACGTAATTGATGGTGACGTCACATAGGATGACGTCACAGACAATGAAGTCACAGAGGATGACAGTTCTCAGTCCCAGTCGTGGAAGGATTCCTTTCTCCATGTCGCATCGCACTCGCACTCCCAGGTTTGTCAGTTGGTTCTGTTCATGTTGAACGTTAATAGGTGTCGAAGGGGATACGGCAGACGCTAAGTACCCTCACAGGACAGAGAGAGAGAGAGAGAGAGAGAGAGAGAGAGAGAGAGAGAGAGAGAGAATTCGAGAGACTCAACTCAACTCAAATAGTTTAACTGCAATGGCACCGACCTATCTGCATTGAGGTCAAGAACAAAAGTAGAACACACACGCGCTCGGCGCAACATACTGAAAATCATGAAAGAATATATTTTCATAACAAAATGTTCTTCCTGAAATTTCTCTGGCATTTATGTGTTAACTGATAACAATTCCTCTCCGTTTTAGTGCTTTGAAAAATGAACATAGCTACAGAGCAAGGTACATTAGAGAGAGAGGGGGGGGGGCAGACAGGCAGAAACACACACAGAGAGAGAGAGAGAGAGAGAGAGAGAGAGAGAGAGGTTATTTCATTCCATGCATACACCATCCAAACGACAGCCCATTAAGAAAGGGCTGCGAAAATATCAACTATTACGATAGATGTCGGCAACAATCCAACTCACAACAGAGATGATGTTAGTTTTCTTCAGGCAGCTAGTGAAGGGTTTTTCATATTTATGATATACATTTTCCCATTTACTTCATCTTCAATTTTTTTTTTTCGTCTCAATTTCAAATCTTTGCCAAGTCATTACTATAATGATGGAAGAATTGTTAATCTGCACTTGTTTTCCCCCACTACTTAATTGTTCAGCATCAGATGATGTTCGGAAATCTGCAAAGCAGGGCATTCTTGTGCAAAGAGTTTGCGTTCAGCGAAGTGACATCGTCATGGGAAAGGTGTGGTTACTAGGCACGCCCGAAGAAATGTTTGATATATAGATCAGCATACCAGTTCAATCAGAAAGAGGCAACACCAACACATGGGTGTGAAACGGTGTATCTGTAATGCAGACAGTCCATATCCCAATCGTTATCCTGCGCGTCAAATCGAATACTTGACCTGGATCTATTCACTCTTCTCATAAACTAAGAAAAGGTAATTCTGTCCGCAATGGAAAGACATGCGTTTTCTGCCCTGATTTTCGTTTTTCCGGAGTGGGTCTATTTCGCCCTATCAGTCAGCTTAGCAGTGGAATTAGACTCAGACAATGCCAGACCATGGGTGTCACGGTCTGCCTGTCATGCAGAATTGCGTCACAGACAGTTCCACTGTACTTCACTTTGGGATAATCGATCGATTCAGATCTACATGTCTTGGCTTCTGATGTGACGTTTGTATATGAAATGACGCTATGCACAAAATTACGTGATGACCTGAACACCACAAACTGAGAAAAGGTAACATTCTCGACAATGGAAAGGACGAGAGTTATCTTTCTCCTGATAAAAAAAGATGGGAGTTTATCTTCCCTGACTATTTTTTTTTCCGGACTGGCGAACTCGGTAATCTACCACTAAGCCAGCGTGACACCCACACTCAAATTTACAACTGGGAAACCTTTTTTAACCCTTTTAGCGTTAGCGTGACAATGACGCGGCAAGAATGCTCGGCGCTGAACATTGCTGCCTTCCTGCACCAACTGAAGCGATGTTTCCGTAGGGAATGATGGCTCTTTGTTGGGCCAAGACGTGAAAACACGTTTAACGGTTTCAAACAATAATCGTTTGTCTTTGTTTTAGGCGAAGGAGCAAAGAGAATGGCTTCGGGCGTGAGACGAGGTAACGAGCATTTAAAGAGGCTGAGTGACTTGTGGGGGAAAGGGAAAGCTGGAGCTGGGAAGGAATGGGGGATCCAGGATAGCTGGCGTCCAAAATAGTTTCACTGATGTGTCTGCCAACTGAACTGAAAAAAGAAAAAAAAGCTTGTTTTCCTTTTTTTTTTATGAAAAAACTGTCTAAAAGGTGACCCTTAGAGAGAAGGAAGGTGACTGTTATTTTAGTTGGGGTATCCGATCTATCCGAAAGTGGATGGCAATCACCCTTTTAGCGGAAGCAAACTGTGGAAAAGGGGGAAGGTGGAAGAAATCCGTAAACTCCAACTGTACTCTAGTCACAAAGAATTGAGGATCGTTGTATTCAGAATAACCGGCCTCTAGCAGATGCCGTTTTATGATTAGCAACGATGCCAGATGGTTCCTGTGTGTTATAGTCTTACCTTTTGCAGGAACCTGAAAACGCTGTGGGCTTTGTACGTGACTACTAACCATCCTAGCCAGCGCCCGGGCCGTTTGTGTAATCAACAGCGTAGCCGTTTCAGGGCGATGATACTGTTGACGGGAACAAACTTCCAACAACCAAAAAAAAACTGATTTGCTCTTAAAATTCGAAGATTCTAGAATCAAGTCTCGTCATTCGGGGGTCTGTCTTTGCTTTTCTAGTGTATTTCCCTTTGTCAGAACTCTGTCTGTTGTGTGCCATTGTTCTGTTTCGTCTTTCCAAGTCCACTGCTAACACTCTAACTCCTTCCTACTCTTAGTTTGTGTCCTGATCAAATACGACTCTTTCGATTGCTCAATTGCAAATCATTCGGGTGCATTTTTCTTTGGACTTAGTTCAAAAGTATACAGAATGGGGCTCCGTCTGAAGCTTTCCACTTTTGCACTTCTCCTTAGATCTTTTATCTCCTTTAGGGTTAGAAACGGTTCTGTTTACCTACAGTCGTTGAATTGCCTCTACTCTAGTCCTATCTGATCTTCTCCCTCGATCTATCTCTATTCTATCTCTGTCTACTTATGATTTCAGTCCAGTTTCAGTGTTAACCAAAAACAAAACAAAGGCTTTAGGCTTGATTTTGGATAGTGGGAGATTTACATTGTGTTCAATGATCCATTTAACCATATGTTTTCAAGTTACAAGTTATCATAACCACTAGCAAGGTATATCCAGGAAATGGGTGAAGTCTTCCTCACAACCGTATTTCCCATGTGTGATGTGAGTGATATAGTGGTCCTACTTGCCAACAAACTGATTAATCGCATCTGGAAGACAATCGCTCTCAATCGAACTCGGGTCTCCTCTCGTCAATCTCAAAATCTCTCTCGTCGCGTCAGAAAAGCTACATCACTCTCTCTCCCTCACCGGCTCGATCGAGACTCTCTCTCTCGCTCCTCCAGCTCCTCCTGCCTCCTCCGTCCCCTCCTGCGGGCATCCTGCCTCCTCCGTGCAGTTCTGGCATGTCGTCTTTACGGTCGTTCTTCTCAAAAGTCTGTGTTCTCTGTCTGCGCACTAGGCATGATCCTTATCACTGTCTGGTCCCGTAGTATAGGGTCCATGTGAGGGGAATGGTCTTAGCCCAAGGGTGTCTGATCTGTGCATGGACCTGGGGAGGGGTTGGAGGGCTTTAACTGTCCTCCGGATACTGATGTTGCCCTGGTCCGTGTCCGCCGGTTCTATCGTCTCACAAGTCACGGCACTTCTCGCCCCAAACCGCAGCCCCACCCCCCCCAAACCGGGCGCCCCCCCCCCGCCCTCCGCGGCCACTCTCTTGTCTCAACTACACTCATATGATTTAATGTACTGACTGAATCCCCTGAGCGAATCATGATAAGGGCAACTTAACGAATTGAGGCCCAAACATCAAGGGCTTAAGGTCCTTTCTTCCACATTCCCAGTCACAGAAAAAGAGATGCTTCCGATCGATCTCTGACTCGTAGTACCAGCGCAGTAGTATAACAGGCCGGTATGATAACCTCCGGCCCGATGCAAAGCCGTCAGGATCCAATCGCTGTCACGGGAGTCGCAGAGAAAGGCAGAGTAATTGGAAACGATGTGCAGGTGAGGTTTTAGAAGTCGATGCGGGGAAAAATCTGAGGGGAAACTAACTCATAAAGCAGCACGCCATAACCAACAGCGGAAGTGTCTATAACGTTCCAGTCAAAGACCTGGTTATTGATCACATATCAGCCGTTTTGGGGCCCCCCCACCATCATCATCCTCATCATCATCATCCCTCACCCTCAACTGACAAAGAAGTCACCTCTCAACACCCCACCCCCTTCACCACGCTTCTTCTAAACAAGTCTGACGGTTTAATACCCCTTTTTTATTTGTTTGATGCTGACTTTGAGGCCGTGTTTTTACAGACAACGCCGGTTGATTTTTGATGGGGGAGAAAAATGTCTGAAAGAGGAGTGAAGTCTTGCTACCCGTCAAGGAATGGAAAGGTTTGTTTGGCGGGTGATCGGCAGTTATGTAGCAACTGGTATTTATGTTGCTACGGGTCCAATAGTCCTGACGAAGGAAATTAGGGCAACTGTTTGGCCCCGACCCCCAAAGTACGGTTATTCGAATGCTTAAAGTGTTTGTGTTAGACGTTTTGTTTAGGTGCGAAAGCAGATCAAAAAGATTGTGCAGTGTTTCCTTGCCTTTTTTTTTCGCGTTTTGTGTGTTTTTATCCAATTGGGGGTTTTGGGGCTTGGGTGAGAGCTGCCCCTTTGAGGTCGGCGACAAACATGTGCGAGCGGGGTGGACGAGAAAGGAAAAAAGGACGGTACAAGAAGACTGATCTGTGTTTAGTCAGAGGCTAATGAACCGGCTTTGTAAAAAGGATTTTTTTTTTTTTTTGTTTTTTCGGGAGAGCCATGAGCGAGACCCTAGGTCCTGGTCGATTGGCATGGTCTGTCGTCGGCATGCCTATCTGTTGGTTGACGTTGTTTTTCTTTGTTTGAACCGATAGCAATAGAAACGTCCTCCGGATGTTCTGCAAGTTGTGCGGCCCTACTTCCGTCCTTCTACTGCAACCCTTGTTGCTATACCCATCTTTACACCATTTTTCTCCAACCCAAGACTTTTTTTTTTACCAATATTCCACCAGGGTAGTAATACAGTGCTTTCTGATTCCTACGTCTTCCACCCGAGAAGATCCAAAGGAGTAACGACGAGATATCAGACGAGGAGAGCAGAGGACCATGAGCATCTCGAGGGAGGGAGAGATTTTTTGCAGAGAGAGAGAGGAGGGGAGAGTTTTTTTTTTGTTTTTTTTTGACGGAAGGATAGTTCCCCCCGTCTGTCGAGAGAGAGAGAGGACGAGAGAGAGGAGAGAGGAGGGAGAGGAGAGAGAACTTACAAAACCGTACAAAACGTGCGTTTTGTGCGAGCGAAAAGTGTGTCTGAGTTTTGGTGTGTGTGGTGTTTGGGTGGGTGGTGTGTGGGTCGGTGTTTGTGGTTTGTCGTGTCTGTGAATGATTGTGTCCCCCCCCCCCTGTGCTGTGAGGGTGTGTGTGTGTTGTGGGTGGGTGTCGATGTGTGTGTGTGGGTCCGCGCAAGCGCGAAGCGCGAAGATGTGGATATGTACTATAGTAATCACCAAAAGAAAACAAACATCATATCGGTACCTCACCGGAATTTGTCCCCCAGAAGATCTGATAACTTACTACTCACCTTTAAAAGCAAGCTTAGTATCAGCCACCAAAAACATAAACACTCGATCACAAAAACAAATCTCCCATCAACCTACATCGTCCAGTTTGACGGCCACTCACCTCCAGTCCACATTTTGTTTCGCCCACTTATCCAACATGTTACTTGACCTGTTCCCTCCATTCCTAAGTCACACCATGCCGACCCATGCAACACCCCGCTCGATCCAACATTTTACTTGACCCCGTTTTTCCCTCATTCACTGTGTTCAAAACCCTCGTTCTTTCCCGCGGCATGGACTGCCCGCCTCACACTCACTTTCCTTTTTCGTCGGCTTATTCAGCGCACTGACAAAAAACCCGATCAGGTTCACCACTGTCAAAAAAACCAGCCCTTTCCTAAACAAGTCTTATCACGCCCTCGTATTTTTGCACAGGCAATCTTACTTCCCTCCTCTTTTCTGCTTTTTTAGCCTTTCCTTAAACATGTACGTTACCATCCGTGTCGACGAATACAAACATCCGACACCTTGTTTCCATGCTTGCCACCGTTTTATCGTCCCTACCTGCCCCGCCCTCCATTGCTGATGATATCGGGGCGAATAAAGGCAGCTCGGACCAGATGCCTACGCAAACGTCTTTCTTTTTTAAGCTAGAACACCACCTACGTTCTACGGTTTTTTCTGGAGGCTGGGACAAGCGAACCAAAGCACACTACAACAGACTAATCAGTTACTTGGTTCCGTATGCAACAAACTTAGACAAAACAGATTTACATGGACAAAAACCCATCGATTCATTAGTGTGGCCCAGGGTGTGTCCACTTCTTTACAAGGTTTAACTGGTATTATAAAACAACACATCATTGTAGGACGCATATGGAAACGAAAAAAAAAACAACAAATCAACGGGCCTTCTCAGCTTCCGGCGCAGACATGGAGTGTTGTGAATGAAAAACCGAGGCCCGTATAGGAATAAGGACTCTGGGAGGAAAAGTGGGTCACCCCACCGCATAGGGTGGGTCTCTTTTTAGCATTTGAATCTTGCGGAGTCATTCACAGCACAGGGGCTCTGTTTCTCGCATGGAATCGGGGAGTACCTCCACAGCACAGGGAGCCGCTTGTGTTCTGTACTCTATTCCAGCATGACGATCTGGGAAGTCATTCACAGCACAGGGTGGGTCTCTTTCAGCATTGACTCTGGGAGTCATTCACACAGCATTGGGTGGGGTCTCTTTCCAGCACTGACTCTGGGAATCAGGTTACACAGCACAGGGTCTCTTTCAGCAACTGACTCTGGGAGTCATTGTCACACAAGCATCGGGTCTCTTTCAGCCATGACTCGGGGAGTCGTTCCACAGCACAGGTCTCTCTTTCAGCATTACTTCTAGACCTCTATGTTGCCATGAAAAGGAAGGGAGCAGGGGTGCTGAATAAAACAATACTTGAACAGTGTCAGGAATCTCCTTCACAACACCGTCCAAGGGTACCCTCCTAAATGCTACACCATCAAACGGTCAGCCACTGTGGTCGGGTACCGTCCAAGCCGGTCAGCACTGTTGGTCGGATGGACTACAGACAGCAGATGGCTGACCATACACAGTTTCTCTTTGTACAGCAACAAGGGCGGTAAGAATGAGAGAGAGAAGAAAAAGTCCGGCTCGGATTGTACTGTCACCGCAAAGAATACCGTCCAGAGGACGCGCGGTAGCAAGTAATTGGCCTGTGGCAGATGATTAAAGCTACCGACGATTAATTGTAAGCGATTTTTTGTTTTTGTTCGTGTTGGCTTCCCATATTTCCGTTTTCAGCTTAAAGATAATACTACTGTTGCTGTGCCCAAAGACATATCATTTGTAATGCTGTACTAAATTGTATATTTAGGACTGACTTAGTACTAAGAGGGACAAAGTGCATAAGACAACCATCCTGCATCTAGCCATTGTACGACCACAACGTGTGTCTCCATATCCGTCTGAACTGTCACTGCTCTAACAGGCATTTCTAGTGTCTACAGTTAATTCTACACGTCCTCTACAACTGTCATTCGTCATCACCTGCTGGAAATGCTTACGCTATATATTGTGCGTAGTTCGTAAATCGAGTTCTCGACATTCATAACACCATGCCATCATTACGTGTATGAATTAGTGATGCTGTTCATTGGTGGAATAATTAGATTTACAACGTTTGCTATGTTGAATTGTCAGTATGAATGATATGTGTTGAACTAATGTATGCATGACATGGACAGACGTGGGGGCACTGGCTTTGGCCTAAAATATCCATTCATCTCGTTATTAAAGATCACAATCATATCAATCACATCAATCAGTCAGTCTCTCTCTCTCTATCTCTCTCGATCTCTCTCTCTCTCTCTCTCTCAAACTTCAGCACAGCAACATTCCCAGAAGAATGCACTTCTAGCTAGTCTCCGAACCTGCCACCCCACCCCTGTGAATTGGCGCACATTTCCTTCCGCACATTCTTCCATGTCAACTGAATTGGCCTGAGTCCAGATCTAGGCTGAAATAGTTGCAATCCGAGACGGCTCCCCTCGTTTCCAGATCATATAAAAAAAGGAAAAAGGACCCTGCTGCGGGGAACGGTTTCCCTCGGGAAGCCGGAAGCCAGGCAAGCGGCAAGTACGGGGAAGGATGAAGATGGGCATGTCTGTAATGGCTCGTCAGGACAATCTCGGTTTTTTTTCTGGGGCAGTTCTTTAAATGGAGATAGATGCGTGCAGTTCGGACAAATCTTTTTTTTCCTACTTTTTTGCTATTTTTTCCCACCCCTTTCCCATTTTCTCCATGCTTATTTTCCCACTTTTCCTCTTTGTTTTTTTTTTCTGGCTTTTTCTCTATTGCATTTTCTTGTTCTTTTTTTTTTTTTTTCTTTTTTCAGGGGAGGGTGGGGGGGGGGGGGGTGGGGGGGGGTGGGGGGGTGGGGAGGGAGGGGTCCTGCGGTTTTCAAAAACCGTTTTTTCCTATTGTAGCTGACCTTTTTCAAGTTCCTGTCCGGACTCAAACGGAAATCTTAAATGAGGTAGGAGCAGTAAAGAGTAATAACGAACAAGTACGGTAACTCTCGTTATGTATCATGCACTTGATCACAGACAAAGAGATAGATTTGGGTGAACGCTAGAGACAGGTCTGAGGTCAGCGTCTATCTCTACGCGAGAGATCTTAGATCAGCTCTATCTCTCTCTCGTTACCTCTCTCTATCTCTCTCTCTGTGTGGTTGTGTGCGTGTGGGTGTTGTGTGTGTGTGTTTGTGTGTGTGTGTGTGCTTTGGGGTCATCTCTCGCTCTCTTCTCTCTCTCTCTCTCTCTATCTCTTGAGGGTCCTCTCTCTCTCTCTCTCTCTCTCCTCTCTCTCTCTCTCTCTCTCTCTCTCTCTCTCTCTCCCTCTCTCTCTCTCTCCTCTCTCTGTGGGTGGGTGTCCATTTAAAATTAAGCAAGAGATAAGATTTAAATGAGAGATGTTCTGGACTATATAGATAAGTTCTATATCATTGTGAGCTTTCATTTTGAATTTGCTACATAACCTTCATTTCAGTTGTATATTTCACATCCCCTTCGTGATGGGCTGAGGCCTAAAATGAAATATAAAATGTCTTGAGTCTTGAGTCTGTGGGTGGGTGGGTGGTGGGGGTGAGTTGTGATGTGGGTGAGTGGGGGTGAGAGTGTGTGTGTGGATGTGTGTGCGTGCGTGCGTGCGTGCGTGCGTGTGTGGTGTGTGTGTGTGTGTCGGCTGTGTGTGTGTGTGTGCGCGCGCGCGCGCGCGTGCGTGCGTGTCTGTGTGTATGGAAAGAGAGAGACGTGTGTGTGTGATGGAGAGAGAGTGTGAGAGAGAGAGGAGTATGTGTGTGCGGTATGTGCGGTGCGGTGCGTGTGTGCACAAATGAATGAAGGACTCCAGAATTTTTAAAAACACCCACTCTAAGGACAAAGATTCTTGTACTGTCTAGCCACTTCTAATCTATGTTTGTTGGGCGGGGGGGGGTTTGAGAGAAAGAGAAAGAGGAGAGAGGAGAGAGAGAGGAGAGAGGGAGAGAGAGAGACGAGAGAGAGAACAGCAGGACAGACAGACACAGAAACTGGCAAAGAGGCAACCAGACAGGACGACAGAGACAGGACAGACAGACGACCGACAGACAGACGGGCAGCAAGAGGAAGGCTGTTTTCAGGAGAGAGTGTGAAGCGAGGTGGAGGGCAAGGGAAAACACAAACAGCACAGCGGAAGCAGCAACATCTTCATTGATCAGGAAGTTTGCTTTGACACCCAGTCACAGAACAGTCAGACTGTCAGACACAGCCAGCAAGCGAGCGAGAGAGAGAGACAGAGTAGCATGTGTGTGTGTGTGTGTGTGTGTGTGTGTGTGTGTGTGTGGTGTGGTGTGTGTGGTGTGTGCGTGGTGGGCGCGCGCGCGCGCGCGACATGTGTGCGTTTGTGTGTATGAGTCGCGCTGTCTCTCTCTGTATCTGGCGTCTCCATTTGTGTGTGTGTGTGTGTGTGTGTGTGTGTGTGTTGTGTGTTGTTGTGTGTGGTGTGTGGTGTTGTGTGTGGTGTCGGTGTGCTGAGGGGAGAGAGAGAGAGACGAGAAGAGGAGAGAGAGATGCATGTCTGTCTTGGTTTGTGGTCTGTCTCCATGTGTGTGGGTGTGGTGTTTGTTGTGTGTGTGTGGTGTGCGTGCGTCCGTGCGTGCGTTGCGCGACATGCGGTAAGTGGCGTGCATAATGGTGCGTAAGGCAGCGTAAGTGCGTAAGTGAGTAGAACATGCGTGCGTACGTGCGTGTCTGCGTGCAGTGAGTGATAACGATAGTGTTGTGTGGTGGGTGTGGTGTGTGTGGCCTGCCTTGTCGTGCATGCGTGCCGAGTGAGCCCGTGCCGGCGCTGCGTGGCGTGCGTGCGGTGTCGTGTGTGTGTGAATGTGTGTGTGGAGGGGGGTGTGCGTTGTTTGTGCGTGGTGTGCGTGATGTGCGGGCGTGCTTGCGTGCGTGCGTGGTGCGTGTGTGTGTGGTGTGTGGGTGTGTGTGTGTGACAGAGAGGGCCAGGGAGAACAACGATCGAAAGCGAGAGCAGGCGGACCATTCCAGCGCCTGCATGTGCCGAGTTTGCACTGCAGTGCCTGACATACTACCTTTGCCCACAAGACGGCTGGAGAGTACGAAGAAGAAGAAAAAAAAAAAACAACAGGGAATGATGATCTA
>JADBJO010003079.1:27500-42500 GCA_016801955.1 Conus betulinus
CAGGGAGTTGGGAGGGGGGGAGGGGAAGACAACGGGAGAGGAAATGGGGGGGAGGTGAAGGAGGTAGAGAGAGAGGGGGGCCAGGGGGAAAACGGGTAGGCTGGGGGGGGGGGGGGGGACGAACTTCTCCCAAACCCAGAGTACATTACCGACACGTGTACAATCCACTGTAGAACAGCCTCCATCCCTCACGAAGCGCCGGGGGGTACCTTCCCTCACAGCGGTGTGCCTAATGGCGGCGGGTGGAACGGCATCCCCCCCCCTCCCCCTCCCATCCCCCATCCCCCACCCGAACAGCGCACGGCTGTCGGCCCCGTCTCTCTGAGGGGCCGCTGCCAAACAGCTACGGGGTGGGGTTTAGGGAGGGTGTGGGGGTGGGGGGTGAGGATCGGGAAGGGAAGGCGGGGGAAGGGGGCGTGTGAAGGTGGGAATGGGCGGTGGTGAGGGACGGTGGTGGTGGTGGTGGTGGTGGTGGTAGGTGGTGATATTTTACGCGAAACATCAGACTTGATCGTAACCATTTTAATTAAGCCACCATCGTTGTGAACTTTTACAGAAGAGCAAAACGGTGAGTTAAGATATTCAAAAAGTGTCCCCCCCCCCCGCCCCTCACCTTTTTTTTCCCCCTTTTCTTTTCAGCGAAGGTGAAGAACTCGGAAAAATTTTGGGAAGCAGGCTGAAGCTATGAAGAAGATATTTGCGTGATAAGCGATAAGTGCTCGTAGATTAAAAACCGACTGAACCGAAGTATCATGACGGGAGGAAAATAAAACAGCTCCGTGTTTGCTTGGACTGCTCCGCATGTTGCTGACTTCAGGGACGGGGGTGTTTTTTCGGCTCAGACCTTGAAATGAAAACACCGCCACGTCATCCGTTCGGGGACACCTGCTAGGGTCTTTTTTCCCCCGCATCTCCCCGTGGACGCTGAGATGAACGTCTTTTACAGCTGGACGCTATTAACGAGGCTTGCACCCACACCCAACATGTGGGGCGTCGGGTATCCCAGGTGTCTCTTTCGAATCTCTTTCTGTGAATTGTCTCCCGATTCATTTGCCTGGCGCCCGCCCGCGCGCACTCACTCACTCACACACACACACACACACACACACACACACACACACACACACACACACACACACACACACATTTGTACTCCCGCACGCACACACGCAAGCGAGCACACCCGAAAGCATCCAAACACCCACAGACAGACGCCTTGAATCACAGGACAAAGTGGGGAGGACCCGTCAAACCGGAATCCTAGCCACTCGTCCACAGACCAGCAGGTTCTGCAGTCTGCCTAGCAGACCTCGGGACGCTAATGACGTCTTCGACACGTGGCCCAGCTCCAGAACAAGCATCCACGCTACCAATGTGGCCACGTGGACAACCGACCTACCCTAAGGCCCCCAAGTGGCAGTGACGTCAACGAAAAAACCCAGAGAGTGAGAGAGAGCTTTGCGCGTCTCCTGACCTTTACCTAAGCTAAGTCCTCGTGTACTCACTGGACTCCCGACTCACGCACATTAACAGCACAGTCCCTCCCTTTATGGTGAGGTAAAGGTGGAGGGGGGGGGGGGGGGGGGGGGAGGGGGGGGGGGGCAGCCTAACCAAAGACAGACTGATTTTTCACTGAAGTTAGGAACAATTTGTACCTTTAATCTTGTAAACATAAGTTTAAAGTTTCGTGTGTGAAACTGCACTTAATAACTTGCGTCGGTTTATTTGCTGTTCATGCATTATTCCGTGTGTGATCTTAATTCCTAGTTCACATCTGTCACTCGGAGCAACAAGCATTTGCAAGTGTGTGAGAAGCCTACGATAAATTTACACCTGTGTCACTCTTTCAGTGTTTTTAACAGCCCCGGAGGAAAATGTTAATTTCTTTCGCCAACTAGAATCAGAAAAAAAAGTTACTCCTTCCACCACTTTTGTAAGAGTTGGTGGGGATAAATTCTTATATATAAACTATTCTATAGTCTATGATTATCATAGAGAATATACTCCGAGTCCTTCCCGTAGGGGGGGCCGCGGCTGCCATCCTTACTTCCCCCCCCCCCCCCCCCCCCCCCCCCCACACACACACACACACACACACACATGCAAGAACGAGTGCGCACGCACACGCACGTAAGTCTCTCTCTCTCTCTCTCTCTCTCTCTCTCTCTCTCACACACACACACACACACACACACACACACGCGCGCGCGCGCGCGCGCGCGCGCGCGCACACATACATACACACACGCACGCAGACACGCACGCGCGCATCCCCCCCCCACCCACCCACCCACACACACACACATTAAGCCTTCAGAAGTACATGTGAAGGAATTGTTCCAGCACACTGGTACACCTGTGCAGCGTTGTAAATCACAAAAGGTGTTTATAGCACCTTGGAAAGAAAAGCAAAATGCACGTTTTGCACAACTCTTGAGTAAGAAGGAACAAACACAAAATGAACTGGAGGAGGGCGAGGGAAGCGAGGGTGGAGAAAGAAGAAGAAGAGAGAGGAGGGAGAGAGAGGGGGGGAGAGTGAGAGTGAGAGAGAGAGAGAGAAAGGGGAGAGAGAGAGGAGGAGGAGGAGGAGGAGAGGAGAGAGAGAGAGAGAGAGAGAGATAGAGAGAGAGGAGAGAGAGAGAGTGGGGGGGGGAGTCTCAGAGACTTACTGAGAGACAGACAGACAAACGGGCACGCAGACAGACAGACAAGACAGACAGACAGAGACAGAAAGAGACAGAGAGATGTCCTGTGGACGATACAGCGGCCTGGGCCTATACATATGACTACGACGACACAGAGTGGACAAGACAAACCGTAACCAAGTGACAATGACCGTGACGATCATTTCGGCCACCCAGGCATGGTCAGTCATGCTAAATGCGCTGAGCCGCTGCAGTGCCGGGGGAAGTGACCCCAGTGGTCAGTCGTGACCATCAGCACTGTGTAAACCTACGCCCGCACAGCAAACTACTAGCAACCACTTGACTTTCGTATACAATTTCATATCATTTTGACCGGCCGCCCCCCCCCCCCCCCCCCCCCCCCCCCCCCAAATTTCTTAAAAAGAGGCCCCAGTTTGTCTCCCGTTTCTGAACACCTGACGCTATGATCATTTGGATTATTCAAAGGTGAACGATGTGTGTGTGTGTGTGTGTGTGTGTGTGTGTGTGTGTGTGTGTGTGTGTGTGTGTGTGTGTGTGTGTGTGTGTGTTAGGTGGATTAAAGCTAACTCTGGACAGCGGTCCATGCCCGTGCTCAAGATGACTTCCTTCCTATTCACAGCGTCAGCACCAAAGACTGACTGACTGGCTGGCCAGCTCGCTGAGACAGTAGGTCTGTCGTGACAACCCATCCCTCTTCGCGGGGACATGGGAATGTTCCAGTGCTTCAGCTGGAACGAGAGGAGACCTCCCAAGACACACGGAGGACGCTGGGCAATTCCCCCAGGCGGACGTACGTACGTACATCGGGTGTCCAGCCCCCAACAGAGGCGGCATCACGCAACACTGATCAGAATTCCGTGTGACGTTGGTTTTATGGTTGTCCGCTGTCGGCAACACAGGAAACTAAGAAACGGTCCCTCTACACATCCCTCCCGCTCTTGGTCTTTAAAGCGAACCACTGTCTTCCTCATCCACTTTACTGCACCACGATACGTTCCCATCAAAACTAATTGCTGCATACAGTCGTAGAGCTTCGTCATTAGAGCTGTCTCTGTCGGCCACGCCTCTCTCTCTCCTTGTCAATTCATGTAATGGGCATTTTTGGATCACATGCTCCGCTGACTGTTCTTCCTGCCCACAAGGACAGACCGGAGAAGGCACCACCCTGAGCTTTCGGCACAAGTGACTTAAGTCTGTTGTGCCCGGTGCGGAGCCTCACCGGACACGTTGTTGCTCTCTGGACAACAGATGATAGTCATCCTTGGATGTCATGTCCTGGGCGTTTGTGATGGTCCGGGTGATGCTTCGCATCTGGCTGTAAGGGATGCTGTCGTTACACTGCTCCCCTTGAACACCCTCCCCTTTACTTAATTGGGATATTTCTGGTTTCGATGTACCCTTGCTAGTGAAGGAAATAACACTGTTACCTTCTCTCCTTTTTCTTTTTTTATAAGTTTAAACATCGTGCAAAATTGTGGTGAATTCTGAACAGCAACGACCTGTCTCCATTCTTCTCTTCTTCCCCCGGGACAATGTAGATGGTTGTTGATTCCTTTGAGACGTTGTATTCTAATTGTTCCCTGGGGCATGTGATAACGGTGAAGACGGCTGCCGTTACCAATTATGCTGGCGAGCTGCTGTACCCCGTGACTCGGAGCCAGTGCCAAGCCTAACTCCCAGGGATCTTATTTCTCGGTAATCAGCTGTACCTGTCACGGCACTGGCACGTGCCACCCTGACAACGCCAAGACAAGCAGGAGATCCTGTCAGATGCACACACCTCCCTATCAAAAACATCGGCCTGGGCTCGCATGCTTTGTCGGGATACACTTCCAACCAAATTCTTCATTACCAGACGCAGTGTATCATTCTCTGGAGTGTTTCCCATTTGTCCTGGACTATGCCTTCTCTTCTGACCAAGGCCATCACGACCAGCAATACCCCTTCTTCTTTCCCTGTGGCCCTTCAGCTGGCGATCCCCCAGGGACGGACCCTGAGACCCAGGTCCTCCGCTTTCAGAGCTGCTGACGCTCAGCCCACTTCTGTGACAGTCTCACCGTCTCACGTGTGCGAGAACGAGTTCCGTGACAAATTACACACCCTCTGAAGTTCCCCATGCACCCCCGAAAGAGTAGCGCCTTCTGATTGCTAGAAAGAAAGATAGGAATTTTTACTTCCCCTAGTATCCTAAGAACAACAAGCGAGACAGACTACTTCCCCTAGTATCCTAAGAACAGCAAGCGAGACAGACTACAATGTGGTTTGCACAATCACGCAGAAAATCCACACAAAAAAGAGGTAATTCGTAAGAAAGCGATGCAAAGAGCGATGGGGGGACTGGATGCGTGGCTGGTGAGATGGGAAAGGGGATGGGAAGGAGGGGAGGAGGGGGGGGGGGGGGGTAGGAGAACAAAGTGGCGGATAATGGCCACATGCATCATCCCGGGAAACGAGGCCCTCCATCCATCAAGCTGTGACGCGGTAACGTATATCAGGGCCCGCTGCTGTGACACGCGCACGTCAGGCGCTGGCGGCAGCACAGGCAGGCCACACGCCACAGTTAGGAGTCTGCTCTGAAACACAAAGAAATCCAACCCAAAGGTCGTGCTGCCTGGGGCTGGGTGACACGTCACCACGGTCCGTGAGGAGCCAGCGTCAGTGGAGTTACGTCCTCTTCACAGAAGAACACACAGACCACAAGCCACGTTTAGGAGTTTGCTCTAAAACATTTCATCATCCATGTAAGCGCCTCGAGGCCTACTATGAATCTGAGCCAGCATTTAATGTTCAACTGATATTTGATCAAGAGAACAACTCTCTCCCCACCAATTATTTCCCTTGTTTTGGGGAGGGATCTTCACCGATGAAATCACAGTCTTCAAATACACGACCTTCCCCTGAACTGACACACATTTCAGGCCTTGACACTCACCCGTCACCCTACCTTTGCGCCACCCTCAAACGCACAAAATAGTCCCATTCCTTCGATTTTAATCCGTCTGCTTGGAACCACCTGCCTCGTCACCTTGATGGCCATAGGAAAGAAATGAGGAGAATCAACTTTCAGACGCAAAAAGCAATTCTCAAAAACAATCTAACTGCGCCAGTCTATAAATGCTCGATTCCTTATGCGAGGCCTTCGCGCATTAACTTTTTGGTGTGCAGCCGCACACGGCACACACACACACACACACACACACAAACGCACAGCGCCATACAGCGCGCAAGACAGCCACAGCCAGCCCCACGGTGTCAGTCATCCCCCGGGATGTTGAGGAACTGGGTCCCTGAACCGACCTCAGGAATGAGGTGAGGCACTGAGGCACACGCGCTCCCGTCATCCGTGTCTTTGTGCATTACAGATTTTTCCTTTGTCTTTAGCTAGTTCTGTTACTACTTCATTTCAGTGGGTTCCTGTTCCTTGGCGTCTTCCGATCGGTTTAGTTGCTGTTAATCTTCCACTTGATTTACGTCCACCTCTTCCACGTAATGAGTTCCTCTGTATCTTCCACTTGGATTTGGTTTCCGTTAGTTCATCTTCTACTTCATTTAGATGCACGGGCTGCTTCCATCTCAGTTAGTTTCTATACGTCTTCCACTCAGGTTGGTTCCTGCTCATCTTCCATTTGATCTCCTGCAGCTTCGTCTTCCGCTTTGTTCCTATACGTCTTCCACTTGGTTTAGCTCCTGTTTATCTTACCTCTCCCATTCGGTTTGTTCCTATATGTCTTGAACGCACCCGCGCATACATGTGTGTATACACACACACATACATCCCAACACACATCTTTACACGTGTGTACGTGTGTGTGTGTGTGTGTGTGTGTGTGTGTGTGTGTGTGTGCACGCACGTGTGTGCTTGCGTGCGTTCGCGCGCAAGCGCGTTTTGCATGCGTGCATGAGTGCATGAGTGCGTGCGTGCGTGAGTACGTGAATGAATGTGTAGGGACGGGGAGTCGGTGGGTTGGTGTAAGTGTGCGAGAGAAAAGGTAAGGCAGGGCAAGGGAAAAAGAGACGCAGTTTGGCTGAGGGAGATCGAAATGGCCTAACCTGGGTAAGGCAGGAAAAGTACCCCTTGAACCATATCCAAGTCCCTTAAAAACTAACACGCCTAAGTATTATGATAACCCAGAGAACAGGGTTTCATTTCAAAATCTGAAAGGACTGCCAAAGATGAGATGCTTACCAGAAGAACGATCGGCGGGCCACAAACGTTTCCGCAGGGCTGACTCCTATGCCTACGGATGCTTTTCCCCTCTCTGGATGCGACTGGACAGACAGACAGATTATGTGTCGGTGCGAGATGCGAAGGTACCAGGTAACAACAGCCCACAGACGTAAGACAAGTGTTGAGGAAGTCCGCGCGTAAGCTGGGTGAGACCCACCCACGATCCCCCTTGTGTCGGGTCAGGAACTGTGGTGTTTGACCAGTCGATAAGGGTTGTGGTACAGTGAACACACTTCTGAATCTTTGAGAGAAGTTCATGGGCTAGGTCATCACCTTAGACACTACTACTACTACTACTACTACGACGACGACGACGGCGACGACGACGACTACTACTACTACTACTACTACTCTCTCTCTCTCTCTCTCTCTCTCTCTCTCTCTCTCTCTCTCTCTCTCAGGGCTGGGTGGAAAAAAGCACGTGCAACTTGCTTATCTCATTACCCTGGTTAAATAAAATTTCGTTCGTTCGTTCGTCTCTCTCTCTCTCTCTCTCTCTCTCTCTCTCTAACGGTGCCCCAAGTCACTATAAGTGGTTTCAGAAAGCGTTGGTCAGTCCTTGCGACCTAGCCCAGTGGATAGCTCACTCGCCGAGGAAGCAGGAGGCGACACAAACGAGTCATTCAATGGTCCTTGGCGAAAATTCAGTGGAGAAACTTCCACTTTCATGGGGTAAACGTAACTAAACGTTGGCAGAAAATTAAACTACAGGTGGCGTCGCTAGACTAGGGCGACGGGTTCCACCCCGAAGACAGCAGCCCAACTTTCAAACAGAGAAGAGAGAAAAAGAAAAATTCTTAGTGAGCCCGTCAGAAAAAAAGGGACAAAACAAATCACAAGACAAAGATTAATTTGATTTTGTCCTTGTTTTTGGCGGACCCAACTAAGAAGAATTACGTTAAAATTTTGTTTGAATTTTCGCCTGCAGTCATCTCACTTTGAGACAAACAAGAGAAAGAAGTGTCGACCAAGTTATTCGATGCAACTACATGGCAGGCAATACGATACAATGCAACAGAATGCACGCGCACACGGGACCGAGATAGACAGCAATGACGTCAGCGAGACAATCGGGTGGATCCGCCGGGATCAGGAACGACCTGTACGCTGTGGGAAGAGAAGGCCAGGGACACGCGGAGAGCTGCGCCAGAAGTTGGCATCTCTCTCTCTCTCTCTCTCTCTCCTCTCTCTCTCTCTCTCTCTCTCTCTCTCTTGATGGGAACTCTTCCAGTTAGGACACTGTAAACCTCTCCTCGGCTTCAAACTGGGAAAAATAACCACCGTAGTGCTAAATCATTCATCTCTCTCTCTCTCTCTCTCTCTCCTCTCTCTCTCTCTCTCTCTCTCTCTCTCTCTCTCTCTCTCTCTCTCTCACATGAGTGAGTGTGTGAGAAAGCACGAAAGGGCGCGCGCGTCCCCGCCTCCTCCCCAATAAGCGTCAGCAAGGACAGTTTTCCTGCATAGTCGCACAGCAAAAGCCTATGCGGCAGCATCGTCATTTGTATACTATGAATATCAGTTTTTACGGGTAGAAGAAGAAGAAGAAGAAGAAGAAGAAGAAGAAAGAAGAAAAAAATGAAGAAAAAGGGTGACCGGAAACTGTCAAACCGTAAATTGTGAAGTCGCGCCGCCGTTTCCAGCTCGCGCCAGCAAAAAAAAAACCTTCCAGCGTTCTTGCCTCCAGTCAAAAAAAAAATCACTTCCAGCTCACTCTTGAGCTGTGATTTGTTGTTGATTCAAACCGCGCACCACGCAGTTTAGGCGCCGTTTTTCATCTGTTGAATGTGTTTCGGTGTAGAGGTAGTCTATAAATAAAGATGGCTGGCTATAAACTCTTAAACCTTCCAGCGACATGGCTGGCTTTTCCTCTCCTTTCCTCCCTCCTCCTCTCAATAAAAAAAAAATCACTTCCCCTCACTTGAGCTGTGATTTGTCTGTTGATTCAAACCGCGAGGAGAGCTCTCGCCTCCTCTCTCCCCTTTTTTCCTCTCCTCTCTCTCTCTCTCTCCTTCCTCCTGTTTTCTCTCTTCTTGGGGCCTCCCTCTCCCTCTTCTTCTTTCCACTCTCCTCTCTTTCCTTTCTTCTCTCCTCCTTTCCTCTTCTTTTTTTGGAACTTTTTCTTTTTTCAGTTATGGCTTCGCTCGTTTCCTTCATTCTCTCTGTCCTCCTCTCCTCTCCCCCTTCTCTCTTTCTCTTTCTTCTCCTCTGTGTTCTTCCCTCTGTCCTCCTTGTAGAGGTAGCTATAAATCCTTTTTTCCCCCTTTTTTTCTTCCCCTCCCTCTATTTCTATCTCCCCCCCCTCCCTTCAAGCAAAAAGCATCCTCATTTGTCTCTATGAATCCAGTTTTACGGGTAGAAAAAGAACTCTCCCCTTTTCCACTCTCCTTCTCCTCCCCTTTTCTCTCAAGATGCTGCCCCCTCATCTTTAAGGACTCTCATCCTCTCCTCCTCCTCTTTTTCCTCTCTCTCTCCTCTCCTCTCGCTAGCACATCTCTCCCTTCCTCCTCTCTTTTCCTTCTCCTTCTCTCTGCTTTCCTCCCTCTCTTCTAGCCTCTCTCTCTTCTCTTCTCTCTCTCTATCACTTGCACGCTCTTCCTTTTCCTTCCTTTCCCTGTGATTTGTTGTGTTATTCTTCCGCGCCTTTCTCCTATTTCCTTCTCTTCTCACTTCCTTTCTCTCTCTCCCTTTCCTTTGCGTTTCTTTCATTGTTCCCCCCTGTGTTCTCTGTAGAGTCCTATATCTATCCCCCTCTTCCCTTGGCTCTTTGTTTTTCTCCTCACCCCTTGGTCTCTCCTTTCTTCCTTTCTCATCCTTTTCTCCCACGTCCTCTTTCTTTCCTCTCTCTCTCCTCTTCTCAAATCTGGAACCCCAAACACATCCCTTTTTCTTTTCCTCGTTTCTATTTCCCTCCCTCTCTTAAGATCCCTCTCTCAACCTCTCTTCTCTCTTCTCCTCTCCTCTCTCTCTCTCTCTCCTCTCTCTCTCTCTCACACACACACACTCACACACCTCACCTCACACTCGCACTCTCTTTCTCTCTCTCTCTCTCTCTCTCTCTCTCTCTCTCTCTCACACACACACACACACACACACACAACACGCACGCGCGCGCGCGCGCGAACGCACGCACGCACATAACACACACACGCGCACGCACGCACAGAGAGGGGGGGGGATAGTGCGATGGGAGGGGGGGGGGGAGAGGCAGACAGACTGATCAGGAATCCGTGCAAGAGGAGACGAAGTGATGTCACTGAAGACAAGTGAACCTTCACTCCTAGCCGCCTCACACTTGTCCGAAATATATCACTGTGAAACAGAGAGAGAGAGAGAGAGAGAGAGAGACAGACAGACAGACAGACAGACAGAAAGACAGACAGACAGATTCCGCAAAGTCAACTTTCAACTGAAAAATGGATGGGCGGTGTGTGTGTATGTGTGTGTGTGTGTGTGTGTGGTGGGGGGGGGGGGGGGGGGGGGGGGGGGGGGGCCCAGAAGGGGGAAAGAGGGGGGAGGGGGAGGCAGGCAAAGGGCACACTCACTCTGCATCCCAACTACCGCGCGCGCGCCAAGATAAGATAGAAGAATGCAGACGGGGTGGAGAGGTGGGGGTGGAGGGGTGGGTGTGTGGTAGCGGGCGCAACAAGCTGCACATGTCGCCCTGACAAGCAGACTACTAATTGCTACCCAAACAAAGAGCCCACGCCAGAGCCCCTCGGTTAAGCCAATAACGTTCGTCTGAAACGAGCGTCACTCCATCGCCATACGATCTCGTTAATATTTCATATAATGCCCCCACCCCTCCCCACCCCACCCCCCTTTCAAACACACACACACACACACACACACAAATACACACACACACACACACACACACAAATACACACACACACACACACACACACACACACACACACACACACCATGCACCTGGTGGAGAAACTCATCGTGTAAACTCCCCCATCCTATCGCCTCACAGTCTTGTCGCTCCGTGGTGAAGACTGAACACGAAACTGCAAGTCACACACCGCTAGTTCGAATCCCTCTGGCGTTCCACATCTGAACCGCCATTTTCGCCAACTGTTTTTAACGTACTGTTGGTTTGATGGTATAGTGTTAGTGTTAGACAGCCCCCTCCCCCTCCTTACACACACACACACACACACACACACACACACACACACACACACACACACACACACACGAGGTTTAAATCTGAAAGCCTTCGCAAAACACGGATTGTCTCAGAGAGACAAACAACCTCTAGCTGTCATCAAAATCCATCGGTGTTCAAACAAAACTGGACAATCCGCAAATAAACAGAAGCCTCAGCTGCCTGGACTCGAGTGAGGCAAGGCGAGCGGTCACGCGTTCTTCTTCTTCTTTCTCTCTCTCTCTCTCTCTGCTTCTGTCGCTCCGCAAGCCGGGTGCGAGTTGAGTTGGTTCGTTGTTGCCGTCCCTTATTACTTATGCGATTTATCAGCTTTGGTGTTGAAGAATACTGGTGATGCTGTTCGTCTGGCACTGAAGTTAATGAAGACAAGTGATTGCTCGTTCACTTTAGTTGTCCAGAGTTTTTGCATCTTGCCTGAAGAAGACCTAAGAGGTCGAAACGCGTCGTGTTTTGTCTTGTGATTCGTTTGTGCCTACGTTTTCTTGGCACTTCGCTATTACTTACATTTCAAATTGGTTCAGATTTCCGCCTGCAGTTTCGCCTCACTTTGCGACTAGATCTACGGATATCGTGATCAGTTTCGCCTTCCCCCCCCCCCCCCTTTTTTTTTTTTTTTTTTTTCTTTCGAGCCGCCATACCAGTTTTAAGTACGATGCCATTTAAAGTTAACCAAGTTTCTCCTTCAGAGACATTCCGAACGCCTCCACTGATCGCATCGCTGCCGAGTTAGAGATGTTTACAGGTGCATGGTGTTGACAGGCCAGGGATCGATCCATCGTCGGCGCCCGTCCCATCAGCGGGCTTCGGAGGATCTCTCCAGCGACCCAAGACGCCAGTCCACCGCTCCTGGTGCCGGGAATCAAGGTGAGAGCTGTCTTGCCCCACGTCACAAACACACATCATTTTCTCTGAAGGAACGATTCTCGGGAGAGAAAACAACACAACAACAACAACAACAACAACAACAAAACCCTTCCACCAAAGTCTAGGTGGACAACGTGCCGATATATCCTTTAAAGACTGAAAAACAGACTTCGTGTTCTAAGCGGGATGTGAAACTTGCGAGTCTTCTGAGCTAGCTGAGCTACGCGTCTTCTTCTGAGCTAAACGAGCTGAACTAGTAACAGAATCTTTTGTGGAATTCTTTCGGACTGGAGAACTCTTTTTTAATACACACAAAAACAACGAATAATCATGTTACTGTACAAAGACAAAGACTCCTACAGAGGACTGTTCTATAACTAAATACCCATAACAATGAGCACTTCTGATTATAACGTGCCAACTAAAGTATGAGCAGACAGACTCTGCACAATCACGCACAGGTTCATAAATGATGACCAAATGGGTTTCATCAGGGCGAGAAACACGGCCCAAACTGAACAGATCAATAGATCACTCCATAAACTACACAAAGGTCTGGTGTTTACTTGCAGTCGACTACACCAAAGCCTTGGACTCGGTCTCAAAATCATTCGTGATGTATGTTTTGGTGGTGTTGGCTTTGGAGCCGATTTTCGAAAATGAAGGTAAAATAAACACCTTATTTAGATTTCTATGACAGAAGAAATTTAGCAGTAGAAAAGGGTTTTGAGGAAAAAATGCAAAGAAGGGTAATGGAGGCTGAACATGAAGAGGGTGAGCTTAGTATGACAAACATAACTCTCAAAAAAAAAATCTACCTTTGCAACAGGTTACAAAGCTATTTGAAGCCACACATTAGCAAAACTAGACTTTAATATGGAGATGGCATTTAGACACACACGTTAAACATAACAACATCTTTATTATCAACAGTAAATATAAAGTGTTTACGGGACCAGACAAAGTCGATTATCACTTTTGGAAGGAAATCACACAAAAAAGAAGAAGAAATAGCTTGCACTAACTTTCGGAATCAATGGTTATTCGAAAAACTCATTGGAAACTTACACACATAAAACATTATTTTTTTTTAAACATGGCAAAGTACAGACATTCCCACCTTAAACACATAACCCACCAAACAGAAAACAAAATGCTTTCCTTACAAAAACAACTAAATATGATCGACCAAAACTTTCACCATCTTACTTTACTTTGTGTATTAGCATACTGAAGGGGAGGGGGGGAGCACGCACGTTGTCACTGCGTTCTTGATCGAGAATTGTGAATAAGGAATAACGAAAAAAAATTTTTTTTCAAAGGTCATCAAAAAAAAAGACAAAGAAAAGAGAAGATAATATCTCATTTGGCAGGACCAAAAAAAAAAAAAAAAAAAAAAAAAAATCAAAAAAAGGGCCCAGACTTACGTAAACGAAGTATCAATTGATTGCTTATTGATAGAAAATTATGTTATATTGAGCGGTTAACGCTTTAAAAGTGAACACGCATGCGTACAGGCTGGCAAGCAGGCAGTTTGGCACACACGCTCGCACACAGACACATATATTTCTTATCTCGATTTTTGGCTTTTCGCATTTATTCCAGGTAGACTCCTCTTTTCTCTATATAAGGGCAGCCCTTTCGGGAATACCTTCATCTCCGAGATAAAACGTCATCTGTTAACGTTTTGTCTGATCTTTCGAAGCGTCGTTCTTGCGACCTTTTTCGCCTTTTTTTTTGTTTTTTGTTTTTGTTTTTTGTTTTTTGTTCTAGGATGACTTCCAGGTGAACCTTCAGAACAACGGGAGTGATAGTGAGGGTGTGTGTGTGTGTGTGTGTGGGGGGGGGGGGGGGGGGGGATTCACATTCAAAACCAAATTCATTTTGGACATATGTACGATGCACGTTTTACCTTATTCGCCAAACTTGTGTACATTTGCATTATTATTACTGAGACCTTTATTTGCCGATCTTATTTTTTGGTGCTATTTTTTGTTTATATATATATATATATATACATACATACACACATATATATATCATATGTATGTATGTATGTATGTATGAATGAATATGTAAATAGATAAACAAATAAATAAACACACTAATGAATAAACAATCAGGTTTCAAAAAAAAAAAAAAAAGCATGTGGTTCAAGAAAGGAGTTTTGGGATGGAGATTTCAGCTCCCTGAACAATGACAAATCTGAAGTCTTCTCAGGGAGTCACTCCAGTTCCCAGTAAAGACGGACCAGGGGAGGAGGGCGGGGGTGGGGGTGGGGGGAGTGATTCCCAGAAAAAAAAAAAAAAGTCTTTCCTGGGAGGAGCTTTTTTTTTTTTTTTTTTTATTATTTGGGGGGGGGGGGGGGGGGGGGGGGGGGGGGGGGCGCGCGGTCAATTTGGTACAGAGTCAGACAAGTTCCAGAAGACGAACAGTGCTTAGAGAAGGGGACTTTGTGTTGGAAGGTAAATCTAGTTCAGGCAAACACAGAAATGTATTCGAGAAAAAAACAAGTCTTTAAAAGCTGGCAAAGTCACTGTAGAAAGGCAAAAGCAGGCAAGCAACCAACCAGTCTTTCCAAAGGGTGTCAGGTGGGAGAGGGCTTACTGGCAGATGTCTCTGTTCACAGCCATCAATCTGTTCTCTGCACAGCACGATCTAATCCAACCCTCCCTTCTCCCCTTCTGTGACCCTCCTACCCACAACTCCACTGCCATTCTGTCATGTTGACACCCTCCCCCTGTCCATGTACTATGGCGGTGCCCTCTTCCTGTCCAAACAAAAGACTGTGCAAAGCACTCTTCCTTCCAAACAAAGACTGTGGCAACGCACTCTTCCTATCCAAACAAAGACTGTGGCAACGCACTCTTCCTATCCCAAACAAAGACTGTGCCAACGCACTCTTCCTGTCCAACAACTGTCGCAACGATCTTCTCCTGTCCAAAAAATACGCCTTCTCTGTCCAAATACTATGGCGACGCCTTCTCCTGTCCCAATACTATGGCGACACCCTTCTCCCTATCCAAATACTATGGCGACGCCTTCTCCTGTCCATATAATACGGCGAC